>PVKC010008898.1:0-27505 GCA_004027635.1 Crocidura indochinensis
GATTTTATAAAATCCTGCTTGGAGAATCAGGTTGGAACTTGTCCCCTCATTTCCTTCCTTTCATTCTGGTAACAGCACCTTCCATGAAAGCCTTTTTCCAGTGCAACATTGCTTCTTTGTGATTTTTATTCCAAGGGATCAAACAAATCTCCTTATTTCTTGCAACAAGCCCAAAATTGTATGCAGAGAATAGTAAAGAAGAGATCCAATTTTTGGATAGCTTCTTTGTCATTCATCGACTTCTTACTTTTTCTTTTGATTTCCTTTTAAATAGGAGTTTCTAGTTTATGCTTTTTATAGTCTGCTAAATATGTTTTACTATAAGAGCAAAGAGTGGAGGAATCTATGCATTAGATACCTTGAAAGGAAATGAGAAGTAATAATTATTAGACAATAACAAAGAGTCTCTGAATAACTGAGTTTCCACAAATCATTTCAGTATCTTTGATGTAATTAATGCTGTGATTTCTTTGGTCTTTCAGATCGATTGCTTTACTTCATAGAAAGAATTTCATAGGGAGTGGTGCATTAAAGTAATGGCAGGTATTGAGGAAGAAGAAAGAGAAGAGAAATAAGAAAAAAGAGAGCAATGCCCTCCGGAGAGAATGTGAGCTTCTCCAAAGGTGGAAAGAGAACCCCAGTACATAACCCAATATGAAAGTAGAAAGTTCACACCTCAAAAAAAAGTTGCAGGGGAGATGTGAATGTGGGCACCATATTTTCTGGGCCCAAGGAGCACATGTGCATGCTCACTTTGTTTCAAGTAGTTTTATATAAAGTGTATCCAACCTGCTCTATGTGCTTTCTGTGAGGTAAGAGTCCTGTTGTTGTTGCCCTGGTGGAGGGAGAGTCAAGCTCAGTTAATCTTCTTTGACCTTTCTTTTCTGGATTTGTTCATGCTGGAGCTTTTCTTATCAGGCCTTAGTTCCAGTCAGTATCCACACAGTGTGTCCTGGTAGTCTTAAGGCTAGTTATAATAGCAAGTTCTTCAAATTCCATCTCTTCCTTTTATTATATCCCAAGAACTCATTGCTATGTGTTGGGGCCTTTCCCTATTGATCTGCCTGCTTCACAATATTAAAGAAATCTATTATATTTCTTTTGCATTTACTAGGATGAGGTAAAATTAATTTAATGCACTCTATAATTTAAAGTAGTGTGATTCAGGGTTTTTTGTTTGTTTTGTTTTTGTTTTTGTATTATTATTATTATTATTATTATTATTATCATTTTATTATTATTTGGTTTTTGGGTCACATCTGGCAGTGCTCAGGGGTTACTCCTGGCTCTATGCTCGGAAATTGCTCCTGGCAGGCTCGAGGGACCATATGGGATGCCGGGATTCGAACCATGTCCTTCTGCATCTAAGGCAAAAGCCTTACTACTGTGCTATTTCTCCCGCCCCAGTGTGATTCAGTTTTAAGAAAAATTTCTAAAGAGTCCAGCCTCTGTGGTTCACTCTATGGTCACTCACATCTACTATCCAGTAATCCTCAGCACAAATACAGAAAACATCATACTAAAAGCATGACAATGGGTAAACAATGCAGGTCAACACCATTCATAGAGAATGGAGATGGTAGCTCTGATTACCCAAAAAGTGCTAAGCACATATTTAAACTCTCAGATAAGGAATTTAGAAAAGAAATATGAAGGATGTTCATAGAACTTAAAAAAAGCATAGATCGAGGTAAATGACCTGTAAATAAGAATCAAGAGGATATAAAATTAAAAACGAGAAAACTCTAAACTGAAATAACAGGACTGAAAAACTTTTAGACAAAAAGATAACCTCACTGAAAAGCTTCTCCATCAGAGTACTAACAACTCAGGACTGAATCAGTGAGCTGGAATATGAGATGCATTACAACTCCATACAATAGAAAAGATCAGAAAGAGCTTTAAAGAAAATGATCAGACAATGGAAAAAACATTACAAAGAATATGAACACATGAAAATAGAAGTATTTGGGGCTGGAGCAATAGCATAGTGGTAGGGCGTTTGCTTTGCAAGCCTCTGATCTGGGACAGGAGCCAGGAATTAAACTGGCAATTGCTGGCATCCTATATGATACCCCATATGGTCTCCCAAGGCTGCCAGGAGCAATGATGTTGATCTGAGTGAAGAGTCAGGAGTAAGCTTGAGCACAGCCAGGTTTGGCCCAAAAACAAAACAAAAAATAGAAGTATTTGATAAACTCATCAGAAACAATGTAAGACTCATTGGAGTCCCTGAGACCCAGGAAGAAAATCTCATGAAGAATAAATAGTTCAAGAACATTATTGTAGAGAAACTCTCAGAGCTAAGACTGAATGCCACCAATCTTGCATGCCTGAAGAGTACCAGCTAGAAGAAATGCAAAAAAGCACTCCAAGATGTGGAGAGAAAGTAACTCTCATTCACTGCTGGTGGGAATGTCATCTAGTCCAGCGCTAATGGAAAACAATATGGAGATTCCTCAAAAACCTGGAAATTGAGCTCTCATATGATCCAGCTATACCACTCCTAAGTATATACCTTGGGAACACAAAAATACAATACAAAATCCCTTCTTCATACCTATATTCATCGTAGCACTTTTTATAATAGCCAGATTCTGGAAACAACCAAGATGCCCTTCAACAGATAAATTGCTAAAGAAACTGTGGTACATATACACAATGGAATATTATGCAACCATCAGGAGAGATGAAGTCATGAAATTTTCCTATACATGGATGCACATGGAATCTATTATTTTGAGTGAAATTAGTCAGAGGAAGAGTGAGACACAGAATAGTTTTATTCATCTGTGGGTTTTAAGAAAAATTAAAGACATTGAAGTAATTCCCAGAGTTGAGGGCAGGAACAACCTGCTCAAGATATGAAACTTACCACAAAGAGTGGTGATTGCAATTAGAGAACTAACTAAACTGAGCACTATCATAATAATGTTAGTGAGTGAGGGACGTAGAAAGCCTGTCTCACTTACAGGAGGGAGTAGAGGAGGGAAGAAATGGAGGCATTGGTGATGGGAAGGTTGCACAGGTGGAGGGGGGTGTTCTTGTTATGACAGAATTTCAACTACAATTATGTTTGTAATCATGTTGTTTAAATAAATAAATCAGTTAATTAGAAAAGCACCCCAAGATACATGTTAGTCACATTGATGAATCACACATATATGGATAAAATACTGAAAGCAGCAAGATCAAAAAGGGAAATTACATTCAAAGGAGCATCCTTAAGATTTACAACATATCTCTCACAAGAGAACCCCAATACCCAAAGTCAGTGGTGGTATTAAGTGAAAAAACTCAAGAAAATGAATGTTTAGCATAGAATATTTCACAAATCCAGACTCATAATCAGATTTGAAAGAAACATACATACCATCACAGACAAACTACAGCTCAAAAACTTTACAGACTCAAAACTAGCCAAAAAAGACAAATTGAAAGGTCTTCTTTAAGAAAAGACAGTCCAACAGACACACTAAACTCCTACACAAAGATGAGACTAAATACCATGACAATGATCTCTCTCAACATCAATGGACTAATTGCACCAGATAAGAGACACAGATGGCAAAATGGATCAAAAGGCTGAATCCAACATTTTGCTGCCTATAAGAAACTCATCTGGATAGTCAGAAAAATCAAAGAATCAAAATCAATGGTTGAGGAACCAACCAAGGAAACATCTAAGGAAGCCATCTAAACAAACAACTCCCTTAAAAAGCTGGCGTGGTTGGAGTCGGAGAGATAGCATGGAGGTAGAGTGTTTGCCTTGCATGCAGAAGGATGGTGGTTCAAATCTCGACATCTCATATAGTCCCCAGAGACTGCCAGGAACGATTTCTGAGTGTAGAGCCAGGAGTAACCCCTGACCACTGCTGGTGTGACCCCCTCCCCCCAAAAAAAACCAGCAAACAAACAAAAAAGCTGGCATGGCCATATTACTATCAGATGACATAAACTTTAAACTCAGAAAGTTATAAGGAAAAAAAGTGGACATTTTATAATAATCAAGGGATATGTACAACAGGATGAAATCATACTTATAAACATATATGCACCCAATGAGAGACCAGCAAAATATTTAATACAATTATTAACAAATCTGAAAGAAGATATCAATAGCAACACAATAATGGCGGGGACCTCAACAACACCCTGTCACTCCTTGCTAGGTCAACCAGACCTAGAAAAGCCAACAAGAATATACTAGCTCTGAAAGAATTGGAAGAAAGTGGCCTAGTGGATCTATCTATCTATCTATCTATCTATCTATCTATCTATCTATCTATCTATCTATCTATCTATCTATCTATCTACCTACCTACCTACCTACCTACCTACCTACCTACCTACCTACTATGGGCACTCCATCACCATGAAATTGGATTACACATTCTTCTTCAATACACATGGGTAATTCCTTCGAATATATAGATCACATGCTGGCCCATAAAAAATAACTTCATGAAATCAAGAGGATAGAAATCATATCAACTAACTTTTCTGATCATGAGGCACTGAAATTAGAAGTTATCTACAAAGAGACACAGAAGAAAAACTTTAACACATGGAAACTAAACAGCTACCAGTGAGTCAAAGGTGAAATCAAAAAAGAAATCAAATGATTCCTGAGAACAAATGCCAATGAAGACACAAATTACCAGAATTTGTGGTACATGGCAAAAGAAGAACCAATAGAAATATTTATAGCTTTACAAGCACACACCAGGAAGGGAGAAATGCATACATAAGTAACTTAATGACACGATTTATAAAATTAGAAATTGATCAACATGGGGCCGATGAGGTGGCACTAGAGGTAAGGTGTCTGCCTTAAGGACTAGCCAATGAAAAACCGCGGTTCAATCCCCCGGCGTCCCAAATGGTCCCCCTAAGCCAGAGGCAATTTTTGAGTGCTTATCCAGAAGTAACCCCTGAGCATCAAATGGGTGTGGCCACCCCCCCAAAAAAGAAATAGATCAACAAAATGAACCAAAAGTGTGTATACAGAAGGACATAACAAAGCTTAGAGCAGGAATTAAGGAAGTAAAAATTCAAGGAACAATTCAAAAAAATCGATGAAAGCAAAAGTTCATTCTTTGAAATCAACAAGATTGATAAAACACTAGCAAAATTCACAAAGAAAGGTAGAGAAAAACTTGATAAACCAATTGAAATGAAAAGGAGAGATCACTACAGATACTAGAGATTCAAAGGTTAATCAGAAAATACTTTGAGAAATTCTATCCACAAAACAAGAGAACCGAAAGAAATTGATAAATTTTTGACCTCTTATAATCTTCCATGATTGAACCAAGATGATCTAGCATATCAAAACTGATCCATCACTATTGAAGAAATTAAAATTGTAATCAAAAGTCTTCCCCTCCCCCCAAAAAAACGCCCAAGAAAGATGGATTCACTACCACATTTTTTTCAAACCTTTCAAGAGGACCTACTACCAATACTCCAGACTCTTTCAGGAAATTGAAGAAACAAAAACACTCCCAAATAGTTTTTATGAAGTTAATAAAACCATGATACAAGAAAGCAGAGATGCTGCAAAAAAGAAAACTAGAGACCAATATCCCTGAAGAATACAGATGCAAAGATCCTCAACAAAGTTCTAGAAAATAAGATCCAATACCTAATCAAGAAAGTCATACACCATGATCAAGTGGGTTTCATTCCAAATTGCAAGGATGACCTAACACACACAATTCTATCAATGTAATACACCTTATCAACAAAAGAAAAATTAAAAAACATATGATTATTTCATAGATGCAAAAAAAGCATTTGATAAGGTCCAAAACCAATTCATGATAAAAAAATCTCAACAAGATTGGAATGGAAGGAACTTTTCTTAATATAGTCGAGGTCATTTGCCACAAGTCAATGGCAAGTATTATACTCAAGGTGGTAAATTAAAAGCCTTTCCTTAAAATCTGATACAAGACAAGGCTGCCTCCTCTCACCACTTCTATTCAACATAGTGCTGGAAGTACTTGACATAGCAATTAGGCAAGAGAAAGATACAAAGGGCATTCAGATAGAAAAGGAAGAATTCAAGCTCTCTCTATTTGCAGATGACATACCACTATATTTAGAAAACCCTAAAGACTACCAGAAAGCTTCTAGAAAAAATAGATTCATATACTAAAGTGGCAGGCTACAAAAGTAATATGGAAAAATCAATGACCTTATAAGCAAATGATAGAGAAGAAATAGACATTAAAAAACCAATCCTATTCAAATTAGTGTCACACTAAATCAAATACCTTGGAGTCAAATTAACTAAAGAGGTGAAGGACCTATGCAAAGAAAACTGCAAAACACTGCTTTAAGAAATAAAAGAGGACACAAGGAAATGGAGATACTTATAACATATATACCTTATTCAGGGATTGGGAGGATTAACATCATTAAAATGGCAACACTCCCCAAAGCATTGTACAGATTTAATGCAATTTATTAAGGATACTGACGACATTCTTCAAAGAAGTGGATCAAACATTCCTCAAATTCATTTTGAACAATAAACACTCAGTTAAAGCAACCTATAGCTAGAGCAAACAATAGCTAAAGCAACCCTTAGTAAAATGGAGAGAGGAGGCATCACTTTACCCAACTTTGAATTTTACTGTAAAGCAATAGTCATTAAGACAGCATGGTATTGGAATAAAGACAGTGAAATAGACTTGAGTACTTAGAGAATGTTCCCCAAACATACAATTAATCTTTTATTAAGGGGCAGGAAAATAAAAATGGAGCAAGAAAAGCCTCTTTAACAAGTGGTGTTGGAACACCTGGTCAGTCACATGAAAAAAGTGAATTTGGACCTCCAGCTGACCTCCATGCATTAAGGTCAAATAAAAAAATAAACTCTAGGGCCCGGGAGATAGCATGGAGGTAAGGCATTTGCCTTTCATGCAAAAGGTCATCGGTTCGAATCCCGGTGCCCCATATGGTCCCCTGTGCCTGCCAGGAGCAATTTCTGAGCATGGAGCCAGGAGTAACCCCTGAGCACTGCCAGGTGTGACCCCAAAACCAAAAAAAAAATAAATAAAATAAACTCAAAATCGCACAGTTCAAAATCAAAAAATCTTGATATCACACCCAAAACCATAGGTATATAGAACTACTCTAAGTAACACATTCAATGACATTGAGACTAAAGGCATCATCAAGGAGGAAATATCACTGTTTAAACAAGTGGAAGCAGAGATAAACAAGTGGGACTATATTCAAATGAAAAGTTTTTGTACCTCAAGGACATAGTGTCTAGAATACAAAGGCCACACACAGAATGGGAGAAACTATTCATTCAATACCCATCAGATAAGGGGCTAACATCTCAGATATACAAGGTTCTGAAAGAACTTAACAAGAGGGGCCCGGGAGATAGCATGGAGGTAAGGCGTTTGCCTTTCATGCAAAAGGTCATCAGTTTGAATCCCGGTGCCCCATATGGTCCCCTGTGCCTGCCAGGAGCAATTTCTGAGCGTGGAGCCAGGAGTAACCCCTGAGCACTGCTGGGTGTGACCCAAAAACAAAAAACAAAAAACAAACAAACAAAAAAAAGAACTTAACAAGAAAAAAGAAACCACATTCAAAAATGGGGAAAATAAATGTAGAGACACTTCATCAAAGAAGAAATACAAATGGTCAAAAAAGCAAATGAAAAAATGCTCCACATACATAGTCATCAGGAAAATGCAAATCAAAAAAACAATGAGGTGCCATGTCACACCACAGAAACTGGCACACATCACAAAGATCTATCAGTGCTGGAGGGGATTTGGGGAGAAAGGAGCTCTTATTCCCTGCTGGTGGGTTGACTTATAATCTTGCCTTTATGGAAAACAATATGGAGATTCTTAAAAAAAAAATCTGAGAATTGTTCCCATCTAATCCAGCCAGCTATACTACTACTAGAGATATGTCCTAGGAGCACAAAAACATAATATAAAGATGCCTTCTGCACACCTATCTTAATTTCAGTGCTAATTACAATAGTCAGAATCTGGAAACAATGCAGATTTCCAACAGATGAATGGCTTTAGAAATTGTGGTACACATCCATAATGTAATATTATGCAGCTGTCAGGAAAAATAAAGTCATGAAATTTTCCTATACATCATAGACATGGATATTCTATTTTTATTTATTTATTTATTTTTTTGGTTTTGGGGCCACACCCGGTGACGCTCAGGGGTTACTCCTGGCTATTCGCTCAGAAGTCGCTCCTGGCAGGCACGGGGGACCATATGGGAAACCAAGGGATAGAACTGTGGTCCATCCTAGGTTAGCGCAGGCACCTTATCTCCAGAGCCACTGCCCGGCCCCAAGACATGGATATTCTAATAAGCAGAGGTAAAGATAAAGACACATAATGGTCTCAGTTATCTGTGGAATTTAATAAAAAATAAAAAAAACAGTATTATAATAATACCCAGAGACAATAGAGATGTGGGCTGGAAGTGACATCCCACAATATGAAGCTTATCACAAATAGAGGTGAATTTAGTTTAGAGAAATAATTATACTAATAACTATCATGACAATGGTAGTGAGTGAGATTAGTATAATGCTTTCTTGAATACAGGCATAGATAGGGGAAGACGAAGATGGAGACATTGGTAGTGGGAATATTGCTCTGGTGTTTATAATCATGGTGCTTATATATATTATAAAAATCAAGCCAAAATTAACAGTTTATACTTAATAATCCTGAAACTAGGAGACAAAACAGTCTCTTGGACTATGGTCTGCATATCTATTAAAAAAGAAAAAAAGAAAAAGTTTTCAATTAACTACAAGTCTTTGACCCATTCTTTTTGTCTGAAAAGTAAATGTTGCTATGTTCTAGCACCTACAGGAATAATTAAAGCTAATTTGTTCATGAACTTTGGATAAAGTGGCAACAAATAATGGATTTGTCCTTCAAAAATGATTTAAGCAAACATCTTATCAGTCACTTATCAGCTACAAATTCATTTAAGGCACTACCACATCTGCCACAGGCAATTTTTCTCATTAGGTTTTAAACTGTTGTTTTTAAATAACAGGATAAAAATCAGAAAAACAACAGCTGCAAGAAGAATTTGTGAACTATTGATTTTTCATCAGTCAAAAAGTTTACTAAATAGATGAAAAATAATTTGCCTTCACAGTGACATTTTCCTAAGGTCTTGCCAGTAGTCAGACATTGTTTTTCCTTAAACACTCAACCTTTAATTACCAGAAAAGGTTAACATCCAAACCAAGGGCATGTTGGTAAATTAGAGGTTATATCAGAAAATTAATTAATTTAGGTTGAATGGATTTTTCATCTTATGTCCTTGTTTTCCCTAAATTTCAACCTCTCTGTCAAATTGCTTTACTTTTCTGTGTTCACATTACTTCTGCTATAACCAATGTATAGATCTAATATCTTATAAAATTTTTATTTCTATCACTATAGTTTATAGTTTATCACTGTCATGAAAATTCTAGGTTTTTTAAATACTCATTCAATCATAGTCCTAGAAAAAAATCATTTTCAAGGTTTGCTTTCCATGTCAATAATGATTAAATGTGTTGATGAACTCTAAATTGGATTCCACTCTTAAAATCTCCTTCTTTGTACATTCCTGAGTTTAAAATTTTGATGAAAGACTTGAGTAATGGTTGCCATTCTCGTACTGAATAAAGGAGCCTTATTGTTCATTTAGGATAATGCCTTTGTTCTCTAAGCAGTAAGAACTTTTTTACAGAATGATTTCATCATTGTTTGTCTTACTACCTGGAAGAACTTCAAATAAATGCAGGTAGATATTGCAGGTGTACAATTTAGTTCCAATTTCCTGGATGTCTTCTATGAATGCTATGACTTCAAAAACATATGGACAGTGCTATCTATAATAATAGTGATAGGGATGAAGAAACAAATTTGTTCTGTGTGGAACCCCTGCTGGGTTTATATCTGGTCTCTATCACAGCTCCTCTAAATCTGATCCTTTCACATACAACCTGTAGGTTTTATAAACAAATTTCTTTTCTGATTAAAATAATAATAACATAGCTTTAAAAATTGGCATAGGGGCTGGAGCAATAGCAGAGTAGTAGGAATTTTGCCTTGCAAGCAGCCAACTAGGGCTGGACCTAGTTTGATCCCTGGTATCCCATATGGTCCCCCTGAACCTGCCGGGAGTGATATCTGAGCAGAGCCAGGAGTAACCCCTAAGTGTAGCCGGGTGTGGCCCAGAACCAAAAATAAATGAATAAATAAATGTATAATAGGCATATAAATTGCTTATATGACTTCCCATGACTTTCTCAATTCATTAGAAGGAAGATACTGCATTTTTACGTGAAACCTGCATTTTGCTGTGCATTGTTTATCGGAAATTTTAGAACTTTTTACCATCTTTCAAATATACAATTGTACTTAATTCTATGCTTCTCTTACTTTTTACTATTCTTTACACCATCCTTATAATAATATAGGTTTGAGCTTAATTGTGGTGTGGTTTTTTTGATGTAACAACATTATTATTTCTGTTGAATTAATTATCAGCTAAAATCCAGAGATTTGATTTCTCCCATAAAACAAGACACTATGCTTTCTGATTTCAAACTCTAATTTAAAATTTTTTATCAATCTTGCCTATCCAGACCTTCTTAAATTTAAGTTTTCTAATCTTGCCTTTCTTAAAAACAATGAATTTGTGATTTAAAAATATGACAATTTGATTTTTACTATATTTGTCAAGTTCTTTATAAGAATCAAAGATCTAAGCTCTTTGAAGAATTATAGAAAATTAAGTTTAGAATAAAATAAAATGGAGCACCAATTTATAAGATGAAAATAAAATGTACCACAGTCAAATATATGTAGAAATTGCTATCTTCTAAGAAAATTGTTTTTGAGATTTAAAATGCATCTAGATGGCTAAAATTTCCCAGATAAAATTGATGAATTAATTTAGCATTTCTTAAATCTATGTTTCACTAGTTTCTTTTATTAAATAAGTTTCTGGTATAACAACAGAATAGCAAAGGGTGGAGTGGGATGAGGATAAAGAGTTGTAAAGGGTGGGGTTGAGAGATTTTAACTGTCTGGTTCTAAGACTGGTGAAGTAGCATTACAAGAAAAATAATATGGAAACAGTTGTAATTCATATCAATAAAGTTAAAAGTTATTTAATAAAAATAGCCTAGCATAAGTTGATGTTTATCTTTATAGTCTTTAGAAACATTTATGATGATATTGTAATATATGCAATAAGTATGTGTGATGTGTATACTCTATAGCTTTAATATTTATGTTACATAATATATGTAAAATCTTAACTTACTGGTTCAATACTCCTAGTTAGAAAACATAGTATATATGCAATTATGTTCTATTAGATAAAATTTAGATATTTCTGCGATCTACTAACCCTAGAAATTTATTTTCTCATAGAGAATGTTTCAAGTCTGGAATGGTAGATTTGAAATACTTGGTAAAGTAAGTATTGTAGTAAGTATTGTAGGTCCATGATTGTTATATTGTTTATGCATTTACCTAGATTTTCAATATAAAATTTCATCCATGAATGACCTGCCAACTGGTACTATGATAAAACATGACTACATTTGGAAAGAAGCCAGTTTTGAATTACCAAATTTATTGACTTAAAATCAACTTTATTTAATTTATGTGATATAAATTTTGTATGTTTCTATGTATTTTATCAACTGAATACATCTTTGTAAACTCCACATTTAAATATACAATATTTTCATCACCGCCAAATTTTCCTTGTTCTCATTTGCTATTTTCTTGTTTTGATTAACATGCCTGTCCAATCATATATATGCTTTTATCAATATAAGTTATACTTATCTTCATCTTAGAATTTAATGTAAATGGTATACCCAGTGTATTTATTTACATTGTTACATGTACTAGTAGTTACTCTATGGATTTAACACAGCACTGCAATTAATTCACCTATGATGTGCTGAAGAAATAGTTTTTAGTTTTTAGCTATTGAACATAAAATATTTATGAATATAACACAAAAACATGTGTACTCCAACAATGCTTGAGAGTTTCAGTTTTTTTACATTCTTACCAACACTAGGTATGGTCAATTTTTATATTAATGATTACTTTATTTAAGCAATATGGTTACAAATTGTTCGTAATTGAGTTTTAGTCATAAAATGTACATTGTCTTTAACAAATACACTTTTCTGTCCCCAATTACCCTCCCTCCCACCCTCCATCACCTGTCTCTGGGGTAGGCATTTTGTTTTTCTCTACAACGCTGTGGTTTGCACTATTGTTAACGAATGTCATGCATAACAGTTTATCCCCTTTCAGGGCCCAGTTCTAGTCCATAGTGATCAGTTCTGTCATTGTCATAGTGGATTCTTCTCTAATTGCACTCACTGCTCTTTGTGGCAAGCTTCCTACCACTTACTGGTCCTCCTGACACTTATCTCTATTGTCTCTAAATATTATTACCATACTGTGTTTTTTTCTTATATATCACAAATGCTTGAGATTATTCTATGTCTATCCTTCTCCCTTTGACTCATTTACTCAGCATAATAATCTCCATAGCCATCCATGTATAAGCAAAGTTCATAACTTCATTTTTCTTAACAGCTATATAGTATTTGATTGTGTAGATGTACTACAGTTTCTTTAGTCACTCTTCTGTTCTTGGGTACTTGGGTTGTTTCCAGGTTCTGACTATTAAAAATGCTGCAATGAACATAGGAATGCAGAGAGATTTTTAGGTTCCTAGGTTATATTCTTAAGAGTCATGTTGCTGGATCATATGGAAGCTCAATTTCTAGATTCTTTTTTAACTATTCATATTGTTTACAAAAAAGGCTAAACCAGTTGGCATTCCCACCAGTATAAATGAGAGACCTTTTCTCCTGGCATCTGCATCACTGTTGGTTGTTCTTCTTTGCAACGTGTATCAGTCTCTGATAATGTGAGATGATATCTCATTGATGTTTTTATTTGCATCTCCCTAAAGATTAGTAATGTGGAACATTTTTTTCATGTGCATTTTGGCCATTTGCATTTCTTTGAAAAAATGTCTATTTTTCCCCTCATTTTTGGATGGGTTTAGTTGTATTGTTTGGTTGCTAAGTTCTCTCAGTAACTTTTTTATCTTAGATATTAACCCTTTATCAGATGGGTATTGGGTGAACAGTTTCTCCCATTCTGTTGGCAGCCTTTGTATCCTGATCACTATATATCCTTTCAAGTGCAGAAGCATCTCAGTTTAATATAGTCCCATTACTTATCTTTGCTTCCACTTAGTATGGTCAATTTTTAATCTTAGAGTATTCTACAGAATATTTTGGTTACCCATTTCGTAGTGTGTGTAGTTTGTACTTCCCTAATGAACTAATGAAGTTAAACATATTTCATTTTCTGATTGGACATTTGTGTATCCTCTTTTCTGTTGATACTATTGAGAATTTTGGTCCATTAAAAGAGTGGGTTGTTTAATTACTGATATTGAAGATTTCTTTACAAATTTTGCATGATTTTATATATAAATTACATGATAGAAACACATTCTACATGGTATAAGGATAGGTACAGCTACATGTATTAAATATATATAAATATATGAGTATAAATACTGCTATATGGTAGATCATATATATTGAATTCACTATACTCTTGTGTCTTTAGATATTTTCTCCAAGATATGATAGTTATGATAGTTATGATAGTTCTCAATGTAGTTATTTCTCTAACTGCTTTCATCACTCTGTGGTGAGCTTCATATTGTGAGCTGGACCTTTCAGCACTCCTCTCTTTTGTCTCTGAGAATTATTGCAAAGATGTCTTTTATTTTTCTTAAAACCCATAGATGCGTGAGACTGTTCTGCATCTATCTCTTTCCCTCTGACTTATTTCACTCAACATAATAGATTCCATGTACATCGATGTATAGGAAAATTTCATCACTTCATCTCCTGATGGCTGCATAATATTCCATTGTGTATATGTACCACAGTTTCTTTGACCATTCATCTGTTGAACCAGTCCATCTTGGTTGTTTCCAGAATCTGACTATTGTAAATAGTGCTGAAATGAATATAGGTGTGAGGAAGGAATTTTTATACTGTATTTTTGGGTTCCTACGGTATATCCCTAGGAGTGATATAGCTGGATCAGATGGGAGATCAATTTTCAGTTTTTAGAGGAATCTTCATATCACTTTCATAGGTTGGACTAGATGGCATTCCCACCAGCAGTGGATAAGAGTTCCTTTCTCTCCACATCCCCCCAACACTGCTTGTTCTCATTCTTTTTTGATGTGTGCCAATCTCTGTGGTATTAGATGATATCTCATATATGTTTTGATTAGCATCTCCCTGATGATTAGTGATGTGGAGCATTTTTTCATGTGACTTTTGGCCATTTGTGTTCTTTCTTTGTCAAAGTGTCTGTTCATTTCTTCTCCTCACTTTTTTTGATGGGATTGGTTGTACTTTTCTTGTAAAGTTCCATCAGTGCCTTGTATATTTTGAATATTAGCCCCTTCTCTGGAGGGTATTGGGTGAATAGTTTCTCCCACTCAGTGGGTGACTCTTCTATCCTGGGCACTATTTCTTTTGAGGTGCAGACGCTTCTGAGCTTAATATATTCCCATCTGTTAATCTCTGCTTCCACTTGTTTGGAGAGTGTTGTTTCCTTCTTGAAGATGCCTTTAGTCTCAATGTCATTGAGTGTTTTACCTATGTGTTGTTCTATATACCTTTATTTACCTTCTGGTTTCAGGTCTGATATCAAAAGTCTTTAATCCATTTGTATTTTACCTTCATACATGATAGCTGAGGGTCTAAGTTCGCTTTTTTTGCAAGTGGCTAGCCAGTTGTGCCAACACCACTTGTTGAAGAGGCTTTCTTTGCTCCATTTTGGATTTCTTGCCCCTTTATCAAAGATTAGTTGATTGTATGTCTGGGAAACGTTCTCTGAGTACTCAAACCTATTCCACTGATCTGAAGGTCTGTCTTTAATCCAATACCATGCTGTATTGATAACTATAACTTTGTAATACAGTTTAAAACTAGGAAAGTAATGCCTCCCATATTCCTTTTCCCAAGATTGCTTTAGCTATTCAAGAGTGTTTATTGCTCCAAATGAATTTCAAAAGTGTTTGATCCTCTTCTTTGATGAATGTCATGGGTATCCTTAAAGGGATCGCATTAAATTTCTACAATGCTTTGGGAAGTTTGCCATTTTAATGATGTTAATCTTGCCAGTCCATGAGCAGGGTATGTGCTTCCATTTCAGCGTGTCCTCTCTTATTTCTTGGAGAAGGGATTTATCGTTTTCTTTGTATATAGGTCCTTCATGTCTTTAAGCAAGTTGACTCTAAGATATTTGAGTTTGTATGTCACTAATATGAATGGTCACCCACATTTTTAAATAAATATGAGGATAAGGCCTTTTTATAAATTAAAAATTCCGTTCTTTTCAGAAGGCAGTCTCTTTTCTCTCTTCAGTGAGAACTAGCATTGTTTGAAAATTCTTTGCTTATTTTTTCATGGATAAGGAAGGATTCAAGATGAGGTAAAAGGGAATTAAGAAGATTGCTTCTTTCTGTAATCTCCTCTCTAGCCTTTTAGATGGGGTAATTAGCAACAGAATATTGGTTTTCTTAAATTGTTCCCTAGTAGCATAACTTTGGTTAACGCAGTTTTGCTGGCAAGCTAGAAAAAGGTTTCTTTTACTGGTGTTTATCATTCAGCTGCTGAAATTCACACTGGGTGATACTTGGCATGACAGCTCTCAGCTCACTAGCAACTTAGAAGAAAACAGATTCTGCTTTGCTTAAATTGTTTTCGATTGACTGGCTAAGAATAAATTAAAGGTTCTTGTAGGTAATGGCTTTTGAATTCAATTAAAAATATCATCAGGCAGCTGCTTTCCCCCCCTGAAAGTACTGAAATAATTTCAAGCTATTTAATTGATTTTCTTATTAAGTTTTTGACTGACAGATTTAGCCTAATTCTTCCTTAACATTTTTCACTCATATCAATATAGGGATATAAAATGGTAATAAGAAAATTCTAATTATTCTGTTATGGTAAGAATCTCAGAGTTATGAAATCTTAAAGGTCAGTCAATTCATCTTTTCATTTATTTATTCATTCAAAGATTAATTCATTGATCAAAGATTTAACTCTTAATTTGGGTAAGGTTCACCCCACAAGAGTTTTAATACATTTCATATTTAGCTTTTTTTTGTTTACAAATTATACTATCTTGCTAATCTGTAAATTTCAAGCAGGCAAAGACCATGTATGTTTCATGTACAGGTAGAGTTAAATACTAAGAATCGTGGATAGTGCACAGGGACTTTAATAAGCATTTAATGGGAGGAAAGACGCAAGCATGAAGGGAGGGAGTTTTGAAGGGAAGAGGGAGGCAGAACTCAAATGGAAGAAAGGAGGAAGAGAAAAGGTTAGAAAGGATGAGAAGACAAGATACTTCATACTGCTCCTTTGGCAGGAGGAGGCTGAGAAGGTATATACCCAACACAACATTTAGTCAACTTCTTCCTTTCTTTGATCAGCATAGGTCAAAGGAATATTCCACAGATATTTGCCACGTATGTTTTCTAAGTCAAAGAAAAATTTGTCACACTGTGCCACAGAAGGCCAGACTGTATTTCTCACGCACACTACAGGACAGGTCAGTGCTATGCCAATCTTTCTTCGCAATCATATTCTGTATCTACCATAATTAACTGTAAGACTGTGTAAAGTAATTTAAAAGTTTTTGTCTTTTTTTTTCTAATAATAAAAAAAGAACTTGGGGCCCGGGAGATAGCATGGAGGTAAGGCGTTTGCCTTTCATGCAAAAGGTCATCAGTTCGAATCCCGGTGCCCCATATGGCCCCCGTGCCTGCCAGGAGCAATTTCTGAGCATGGAGCCAGGAGTAACTCCTGAGCACTACCGGGTGTGACCCCCCCCCCAAAAAAAAAACAAAAAATAAATAAAAAAGAACTGGAATAATCCATGTGCTTTAAAAAAAACATGTAATTGATAAAAGCAGCATGAAATAAACTAGAGTTCAAGGGTAAGTACCATATAATTTCATTTATCTCTGAAGAAGAGGACATGATAGGCTTTGGAGTACTGACAATTCTAAGTTCCCTTTATGTTTGATGATTACACATGTTGGTAAATGTAGTAACTAATAAAACAATACATTTATGCTATTGTGTAGTTTCTTTGTGCTGTGCTTCAATCGCATATTTTAAATATAAAAATTATTTTTAAATCACCTAAATTCAATTATCAGTTTGTTCTCTACACTTCATTTTTTTTCTTTTTATGTGTGAGTTTATTATGGTAATATAGATGCAGGCCCCTCACTCACCTTAAATTCCACAAAAGAGATTCAAATACATAAACACACTAACATACACACATTTAATTTCTTATAAAGTAATTTTGATATATAAAATATTGTATATAACCTTTTTATTTTAATTTGAGTATAAAATTGTTTTGATGTTTTTATGATTATTTAAAAACTCAATAAAATAAATAAAAATCATATAGAATATTTTAAAAAGAATACAATTTATCTTTACTATCACAACTAGAGAAAAATTGTATTAAAGTATTTGAAACAGGATTCAGGAATAGAGTACATGCTAGACATCTACGTAGGTATGATCCATGGCAGAGGGTAACCTTACAAGAACTGTCAAGTGTAGTTCTAAAGTCTTCCGACTTCTCAGCATTGCTGATTATGTTCCTGGGACCTCTTCAGACCTACAGTGGCTCAGGAGGCATTGGAATAAAAGGTCCAGGCAGTACTACATCTTTGTGCTTTAACAGTGAATCACTAACTTTGTTGCTGTAGTATTGCTAAGAGTAGCCCCCAGATCCCTTAGTCACCGCCTGGATATACACATCCCCTCCAGAAAAAGATTATAATAGAAAAGTTAAGGTTTTTTTTTTTCAAAATATGTGAACAAAATAGAATAAATATTACATCCTTCACATTCGATTCTACAACTAACTATATGTAGTTCTGAAAAATTGGTTCTTTATGACCTGATGGCTTATCACTGAAACCTTCCTGAACTTAGCTTTTAAATTTTTAGTTTGAAAAAATTTAATATTACAAGAAACCGGTATTTAAAATACTGAAAAGACTTTCAAATCAAATTTGAAAAACTCAAACTTGCAAGACAAAAATTTGCAACAGGAATTTCAAATAGTTTGTGACCTTCGCACGTGTTGTAACCTTCTTGCTAATTTCTCTATTTGCCTTTCTCTTAATTTAGACTGAAATACTGCCTCATTGGCATCCCTCTAATTGCACTGAAATAATAATAACATACCACTTTCTCCTGATACTAAGTCATTTGTTTCTACTAAAATCTTTAAGAATTAGACATTTAGAATACTCCCTAGGGCCTTATTAATTTATTCATCCACATGTGACACATAATACATGCTTTATTTATTTTATAAAGTATCTTCCCAAATATGATCTCAATTAGCTTCCCTCTTTTCTCATTTGCTACTTCTAAAAGGGTTTTCTCTTTTTTGTTTTTTTGTTTTTGGGTCACACCCGGCAGCGCTCAGGGGTTACTCCTGACTCCATGCTCAGAATTGCTCCTGGCAGGCACGGGGGACCATATGGGGCACCGGGATTCGAACCGATGACCTTTTGCATGAAAGGCAGACGCCTTACCTCCCTGCTATCTCCTGGGCCCCTAAAAGGGTTTTCTTGTGGAGTATTATATCCCCATGAAGAATGTACTTCCCAATAATAGTTTATTTCATTCTATTGATAGAATTTGGAAATATTTTGTTCAATGATTGCCAATAAGGCACATGAGTTCAGAAAGGCTCTTGGAATTTTTATATTTTTAAAAGGTTAGTAAAATTCATCTTTAATAAATAAAATATATCTTTAATAAAACTGAAATTAAAATATATAATCCAGAGGTTTATAAATGATATTATATATAATATTATAAATATTATAAAAAATAAATAATCCAGAGAACTGTCTGGAATACAGTAATTTGGTAATTCTTTCATGTTGTTCCAAAGTTAAAGGAAATTTTGAAGAAGTCTATTTGTGAAATAGTACACTTTGGTGGCAATAGTTTTTGTGGTAGATAAAAAAGAAAAATGTTGCTATACCTTCACCAAATATTGAAAATAATTTGCTTATTAATTTATTGCAGAACTCATGGATACTTTCATGAGAACCAAGATGCTGACCAAAAATTTTAAACACTATGTGTTGATTATATCACTAAAACTAAGATGCTGTTAATCCAGTTTAATTTTGCCATTAACTACCTTATAAGAATTCTGTGACAGGAGTTTTGAACCAAATGCAATTCTCAGAGCACAAATTCAGCAATCGTGAGAGTGCTTGACTTGAATTAGTTGAATAAATAGTTGATATCAATTAACCAAGAATTCTATGTTCTAAACTTAATCTTGTTTATTAGTAGCCTTATAATCCTGATAGAAATGTATTTGTTTTCAAAATACTATCATACTTTGCTGACAATATATTAACTGTAATCTAGAAATAAAATTATAAAATGAACATAATAAAATTGTTTGATTTTAAAACAGATAGCTTATCAGGTAAGGTGTATGCTTAGCCTGAATTCAGCTGATCCAGGTTTAATTCCTGGTATCCCGTATGGTCCCCAAAGCACTATTATAAATGATTCCTGATTGCAGAGCCAAAGTAGATCTGGAGCAAAACAAATAAAGTTTATATTTTTCTTGATACACATTCACTTTGGCAGACTAAAACTTCTATAGATTTCACTAACACAGAGGATGCAAATAAAATAAAAATTTTAAGGTCACATTTTTTAGTAAAAAATTATGATCAGTTGCTCTTGTCTGCTGGTTAGATGGGATATATCTTAGTTATTAGTAAAATACTTCTCACTTTAAGAGGAAATAGTAGCTAGTTTATCAAAAAAATTCTTAGAGACTTTGATGAAGAGTACTATTTTTAATCTTTCTGTCAGACTTTGAATTCAGATTCTGTACATATAAACGAACTTCTGCAGAAGGCATTTATACTTTAAAATGGGAACAGGACTAATAACCTTATAAAAATAAAAATGATTAAAGATAAATAAAATATTGTACTTCAAGATTAAAATAGACCAATAAATATGAAGGCACATACTATCAAAATTTACTAAATAAACTAAGTATCAGAATGGATATTCAATAAGAAAAGAATTAGTCATAAGAATGTTATGCCCAGAAAAAAAGTCCAGGCCAGTTTTGCTAATAAATTTTATCAAGCATTTATAAAGTTTTACATAAAAGCTTTCTAAACTAAAAAATATAAAATATCAATATCAATATCAATTCCAAACCCGTTGTAAGAGAGCATTTTTATAATTTTTTCAGCTTGAAAAATATTCTAAAACTGTTGGACCTCCTTATTACATAATTATTTTTTCAAATCTATCTTCCAATTCACTACTTCCTGTCTAATGAGTGAAGATGATGGTTAATACAGTGTTGCTTTTCTTTAAGAGCTTTATTAAAGAACAGGAGAAATAGCACAAAGAGTAAAGTGCTAGACTTGCAATCCACCACTCACATTTTGATCCCTAGCACTAAGTATGATTTTCTTAGCACCTCCAAGAGTAATTCCCTGAGCACAGAATCAGAATTAAGCCCTCAGCACAGCCAGTTGCTTTGAAAAAGAACTTTATTAAGATATGCTTCATTATCATTTAATTCATTTATAATATACAATACAATCAACCTATGCATATTCTCAAATAGTTCTAAATGTAGCATAGGCTTTCAAGAAAATGGGTTATCATGGGTCTAACAGATGTCTAAGAGAAATGGATATAAATCGGAGAGGAAAGAAATAGTTATGACTAATTATTTTCCATAATTTTAGGTTTCAAAGCCCAAGTCTAAAAGATTTCATGCTGCTACTGAAAAATATGCAGAAGGAAATATTAATTGCTAATTCAAAGGAAAATCAAAGCACTTTTAAAGAAATGGTATTTAGCTTGATAAAACAACTCTGATCAGAAGTAACATGTCACCCAGCAATAAGACAACTTCAAAGGGATGAGAGAAATCAATATTTACCTAAAACTCTATATCCATCTCACTGATCATTGAAGAATTACAGACATTTCAGACAACTAAGTAGTAAGAATTATGATCCAGCTTTTCTTTCAAAGCTACTAATTATGTAACTAATGAAGGCAGAACTTTACTTAAATAAAGGAGTCGAAAGGCAAACATTTTAAGATTGCTAAATGTTGAATAAAGCAAAAATGCTATGGAGATTTTTTTCACCCATCCATATCATATTAAGGTATTAAATATATTGAAGAGCTTTGGAATCTTAAGCTAGATTGATATTTTTTCTTGTTTGAAATAGAAAATTTAGAAGAACAATAAAATACTTCAAATGTCTTTCAGGTGAAAGGTGGAGCATATATTCAGGGTAGAGTCCTCCCGCAAATGCTCACTCACTCACTTTCACCACTCAGCATTTTTAGTTAAAAGACCAAATTTTTGTAAATTCATGCATGATTATGCTTGTTTATCCCCATGAATCTTTCCTTATCTCCATTCTCACACATCAAACTTCACTCTTCTCAGTTACTTGTTTTCCTGCTGTTTACCCCTGTCATTCCTTCATTGATTGTTTGCACTAGGTAAGAAGCAGAAAAGATATTTGGGGTGTCAATATTGTGGAGCCAGCTGATGGTTAGTTACAACTAATCTAGAGTCACAATTGTTCAACTAAGATTTTTTATCTCTTAAAATTCATAGATATAGAGGATGTAGCTCAGTGATAGAATGTTTATAGTGATGTATATATGCATGTGTGTATGTAGTCCTAGAATTAATCTCTAGTAACTGCCCACCACCACCACACACTCCTAAAATTTGTGGTAAATTCACTACATAAATTTAATATCAGAACAAAGGTCCAATTGTTGACCAGACTTTGGAGGAAGCTTGATCTATAAATTAGGTGCACTGTGTACCTAATAGAAAAAACAATGAATCATTTTTCTACTAAATGATTTTCATACCATCCACTAAGATTTGTAAAATTTATTTTCAGAAGAATGGATTCATTTCACATGGTGCCAAATAGGCCTCAATGAATAGTAACTGTCTGTGTAGTGAAGTATTATTTCTTCCTCAATAATATGATTCATTGCATTTAGCCCCATTCTCTTCCTCAGGTCACACTGTTTACCTTTTATCCTGTGAGGGATAACTGCTTTGACAGCACACTCAATTCTGAACATTGACAGTAATTATCTGATGGTTTCTATGCATGCAGTGGATATCAACTCTCAGTTCTGTCATTCATCTACTTGAACAATCACAAACAAAACATAAAGCAGACCCATTTCTGTTCTTGTGCTATATTTATTCATAGAATTCTGCTGAGACTTGGCAACAGCCAATAGAACCAGGAGATGTTTTGTTTGGATTATGTCAGCAGTCATCCTGTGAGATGACTTCCAACTCACGATTACTTCCAAATCACAAAAAGCTTAAATCATTTCATCTTGATAAATGACATGGAGCTCAATCACTAGTATATATTTACTTTATAAAGCTAGTTTTAAATAAATCATCAATAAAATGACAATGGGATATGCCTACCAATCTCATTTCTTTAGTTAAGAAAATATGAATGCAAACTTTACAGTTTTCTTACACTATTTATAGATAAGTAAATATGTGGCTACTTTGAATGACATTTTCCACTTCTATAGTTTTTCATTCTGAGGATGGTATTATTACTTATATACATATATTTTAAATACATATATAGTGAAATATATTCTGTAAAACGAAATTAAGTTCCTCTTATTAAGTGTTCCATGTTTTTAATTCATATGTTTGACCATGTGCTGATTTTTAATTCCATTCTTTGCTTTTTTCTCCCCTTCCCAGCTCCACCTATTGGGTTTATACGTTTATTTAGTACTATATACTTAAGAGGAAGTAACTTCTAGCTGCTTTAAGAATCAAACTTCAAAGTTTGATTTGCTTAACACAGTAAATATTTATTTCTTATTCATGTCACAATTGAATGCACTCAAGACAGATGTTCTTTGGTGATATCTTACTCATCTTTGCTGTTACCATGTTGCAAAAATGTTGGGGGTGAAAGACAGAAGCAGACACAGAGAGAAACACACAGAGAGATAATTCATATTCTGGCTCATATATGTTTTGGAGAAACATGATTTAAATTCACATTTTGATGATCAGTACAGTTTACTAAGTTAGAATTTACATGTTATGAAATAGGGTAGATCTTAGTATTTGGTGAGTATCAACTCTCTACTATGAGTGCACAGAAATGACTTTTATTTATAGTAGACTAAAGTAAAAAATATTTTAAAACACATCTAATCTAGTCTATTTTCTCATAAATCATGGTTTAGAGAAATGTATTTGACTAAAGTTACATATGTAAGAAGTGACAGAAAGAATTTCTAACATAATAAGTAATGTTATTTTTCTTATAATCAGACACTCTGCTAACACGTTTGAGTTTTTATCTCTTTGAAACTTCAGATGAGACAGACTATCTTATTTTTCATTTTAAAGATGAGGAAATTAAAGTTTAGTGAAGGTATGGAAGCATTTAAGTTCACACAGTTAACAAGTGACTGAGGGAATATTAAACTGAGACTGTCTATCACCAACTACCAACATGCATTGCATGCTGATCATATTTTTGCTTTTGTTCCCAAATAAGCCCTTTTAATACCAATAGACAACATAGCTTTGAGATGAAATAGGAAAGTTCTTACAGAGAATTATGCTACAGGAATATTATGATTGAAACTGTTCCAATATCCTAGTACCTTGAAAACAAGTTTAAGGTCATTGTGAAAGTAATAAGAAAATCATGCCATGAGTGAGAATCACATTAGATCATCATGGTGAAACTTGTTATTGGCAAAGAACAGGGATTTCCCTATAAGAGAGATGAGTATTTTCTGTCAATAAGGAGAAGTAACCAGTACACAATGAGAAGATAAACATTGATTTGCAGTCGTAGGTTAGATGAGGAAGAAAACAAACATTGCAATGTATCATTAAGAAAAAAATATTAAACATCCAGATCATTTCTGTGGCTCTGGGTTCTCCTACATCATAATGTGGCAACACTGTAAATTGTAGTAATAATGGATCACCTCTTCCCATTAAATCATGTCTTCTCATTTATAGGCACCAAAGCCTAAAGGGTTCTTTTGGGCGGGGGATTGGGAGGAGTTGTTATTCACCTAAAGGATGCTTGGGAGGCCCAGAGCCCCACCAGTTATTTTCTTATAATTGGATAGTTACCCAATGCAAGGTCCAGAGATGTGATGATATTCAGGTACTGTAGAACTAGAATCTTCAGGGCTGTACCTGATGATTTTCAGAGAAATATGTGATACAATGTATAGAATTCAGGTTAACTACATGCTAAAAAATATACCCTAACTACTGCACTTTGTCTGGAATGGGCCTTAAGGTATTTTTTAATTTGGTTTTTAACCTCAAAAATGCATATATAATGAAAAAGACAAAAATATATTTATAAAATTGTTTTTTGTTGAGATTAAATTATAGGATGATTTCTTCAGCATAGTATGTGAAATAATAAGCACTTCCTAGATAAAAGCTCTTGCTATTGTTCCTGTTGATTATTTTATGATTTACTTTTCCTAACTTTCAACCTGAATGCTATTCCATAATTCTTTATACTTGAGGAATAAACAATTTACTGATAAACAAGTATTGTGACAGAAGTTTACAGCTATCCATTCTATAAATTTAACTGAAGCCACATTTGCTTTTTTCAGATACATTTTGTAATCGGAGATGACCTAGAGCAAAGTATGGCCCATGAGATTTCTAAATTATAAGAAATAGTTTAGAACAGTTTGGAGGAAATTAATGATTTGTTATTGAGTCTTATGAGGTTCTCTACAGAAGAAAGTATGTTGTCAAGGAAGAAAATCAGTATGGTCATTAGAAGAACTGGTAGAAGTCTCTATTCTGTTGCTAAATTGTTTTAAGTTCTTTATATTTTTTTGTCAGAACTGTCTCTCTCTTTTACTATTAAGTGCAATGGTTATTTTAAAAGTGCAATAAAATTATATGGTATAAGTTCTAAAAAGTCATATATTTACATAAAGCTGTAACAATGAAAGTGAGACTTAAAATTTCAGTTGTGTTGGAGCTGGAGAGTTAGTACAGCAAGTAAGCACTTGCCTTGAATGCAACTGGCCTTGGTCTAATTCACAGAGCCCCATATGGTTTTCACAGCTACACCAGAATTGTTCCCTGAGCACAGAACCAGAACTAATCCCTGAGCTCTGCTGGTTGTGATACCAAAAAGAAAAATCAATAATAAAAAAGAACTTCCAATTATGCCAAATATAAATTTAACAGAACTAAATTAATTTTATTTTGATTAACTTATAATTAATTTTATTATTTTTGAAACACAATATGTCCTAGGATCTAAAAGAACTGTATCTGTATCTGCCTATAAATTACAAAATCTTTAAATGTTTGTTTTCCTATTAATTATCCAGTTAAGTACTAGAGAATATTAAAGATTTGCTAATTCAATTTCTTTTCTCTGCTCTTTTCAAATAGTTTGAGATAGCTTGTAATTTCTCTTTAATACTTCATCTTCTTTGTATCCCAGAACATTATATCTTCTAGTTAGGAAGGGATGAATCAGAGTAAAAAAAATCATTAATTAATATTAATATTGTTATATCCAAATTTACTCAAAGGGGCATATTTTATTTTTTCCTTTTGAGATGTTAAATAACTTGCCAAAGGGTAATAGTTAATGAAATAGAGAACTATTTATTGTCCAGACTGGTTTCATGGAAAGTAGTATATTTATTTATGGAAATAAAAGTCATATATATTAATACACCGTAAGTCAGGTTATTTATGAGTAACTGAGGATTTTGATGGTTTAGACAGGCTATGAAGTAAAAAAGGAAGTATGGGGAATAACTGGTAGAAAGTTCTACTCTGATTTTTTTCCTCATCCTTAATCTTCACTGTTTGTAAAATATAAATACATGATCATGGTTATTGGAATGCTTGAAAAAAATTGGTAAAGTTATGAACTCTAAACTCTGTATTTCCATGTAGTTGTTGTCAAAAGAGCATAGATTAATACATATATAGTGGCCCCCTTGGAACATCCAAGTTATTTGTGGAAGTACTTTTAATACATTTTATACTTTTTGATAAGACAATTGCTCATATTTAAGTCGCTTAATATGTAGGCTTAAATCTCTGTGAAGTGGTCTCACTTTAACATCAACTGTTGTGTCTGGGTTCATATAATCTCTATAATCTTAATTTATGTCTTCTGTTGTATCTAATTCTAGGATATAGTGAAGTTTAGAGGCTGACAGCTGAAAAGATCACTTTTCCTAAAATCCTTTTAGATTGGAAACTAAGCCAGAATTCAGAACTGACTGCTTCATCACACATCAAATAAGCAGTAACATCTTCAAAATTTTAGAATTCTCTACATTTATTTGAAACTATAGAAAATGCCATCTTGTAGAAATAAATGCATCTCATTGTTATTTCATTAAAATTTTCTACATTTAAGCTATATAATTAATATTGTTTTCATATTATTATATGGATATAGTTTATGGATGAAAAAATTACCCTAATATCATGTAAAATATTATGTAGGTTATTAAACATTACCCAAGCCACAGGTTCCTAGTTTTGCTTCAACACTTACTGTAAGATATAACACATTCTCATTGTCATAGTGCCTTCCCAAGACAAGATATACCCTTAGGGAATAGGACAGGGTTAGGAAGAAAAAGGGCTTCCTGTTCATTTATGAGAAATGTGTGAGTCATATGTCTGAATTTCTATTCAACTTTCCAAGCAGGTGTTATCCAGCACCAAGTGAAAATATATCCTTCTTAGTAGAGTAATCAAAGGGAAATGAAACTGGATGTTAAAAGAACAAAGGTGAGAGTGATCCAAAGTAGAGTAATCGAATAGAAATAGACTCGCCTTCCCTAGATAAATAGAGAATGGAAATATTTTAATACATCATTTAGTATTCTAATTTCTGAATTGAAATAATAAATTACACATATGGATATAGCTTATTTACAACTCTTCATTATTATTTTCTACTGAAGTATACCAAGGGATCATTTGACTCTTTGACCCACCAAATCTTATTTCCACAGATTCTCAAAATCTAGGCAGTAGAGACAGAAAATTTACAGCAAATCATAATTGTTCCTTAGTATTTTATACTATCCTATTTGTCTTAAAGCTTAGTGATGACTTGTACATATATATTTTCCAATAGAAAAGACTTTCATATTTTACTTTTGTTTTTCTTTACAACTTTTGTAAATGTGATGTCATGTTCGGTCAGAATAACCCAC
>PVKC010008899.1:0-27511 GCA_004027635.1 Crocidura indochinensis
ACCCATACTAGCCTGACCACCATCAACCTAACTTTTAGTTTCTATTAATTGACCTGCTCTGGCTGTTTCTTACAATTTAGCTCATATAACATGGAACTTTTGATTCCTGCATATTTTCATATAGGTTCTTCCATATGTACCAGCATTTTATTGCTTTTCATGGTGAAATAATTGCTTCATCACATGTCTATACTTGAAGGTGCTTATTTACTCATCTGTTGATGAGTATTTGGCTTATTTCTAACTTCTAACTATTTTTATTACTGCTACTATGAACACTTTTGTTTAAGTAGCATTCCTTTGTGTATACATATACTTAGAAATAAAATTGATGAGTCATTTGGCAATTACATGTTTAGCTTCTTGAGAAATCACCAAATTGCATTTTCATAGCAACTGTCCCATTTGTATTCCCCTTTTAAGTCCTGACCGTTTTATTTCATTGCCACTTTTCTACAAAGAAATGTGCCTTCTGTGTTCTCTCCTATTATTTCCAGATGATCTTTTAGCTTTATTCCTTTTAGTTTTATTGACCACCAGAACCATTTTTGGCCATTTTTTATTTATTAGAAAGAAATGGATCAAGTTAGTCCTTAGCAGTAGAGTTCTATAGCTAAGAATCCTGGGTCTGGAATGGAAAGTACCTAGATTTAAGCACAGAGGCTTCCCAATGTGAGGTATGCTGTTGAGGGTACATTATTTTACCTTTTTTGTTTAATCTTGATTACTTCATTTGTAAAACAGAAACAGTGATAGCAGCAATATTTTAATATCATGGTTACAAATAACACACACTGGACTGCATAACACAGCACAAATATGCCTTCATACAGTTGTGGAATTTAGCAGGCCTCTAAGGACTCCACTAATTTGGTAGGGCCCAGTGGAAAAACTGTGTCACCATCCTATTCACTTTCAGGGTGTGCCTGTGTTTATAACTTTTCTTCTTCAACGTAGTCAATAGTTCTTATCCAACTTCTAGCAATGTATGCCACTCGGACTTCTGCATCTGGGTCACCTCTACTTCTCTGACTCTGACCTTCTATATTCCTTTTATAAGGTCTTTGTAATGCTATTATGCCTATTTTAACACTCCTAGAAATCCTGCTTCTCAAATTCTTGAGCTTCATCACTTCTGCAAGATGCTTTGTTATGAAAATTGATGTAAACAGAGGCTCCAGGGTTCAAGTTATAGACAGTCTGGGCAGGGGCATCATTCTGTTCCTCTTAATGATAGATTATTTTGAAGATAAGTGAGATTGTTTAGAGAAAACACGGGGATACAAAGACAGAGACATTACTATTTCTCCTGCCAAGGATGCTTATGCCTATGGCTGCTTTTCACCTCATGCTGATAGGTTTTGTAACTTGAATGAAATGGTACCTGTAGCTATTTGAGGTCTGTGTAAATCTAATTCCTAAGGTGTCAGTGATAGTGCCTCCTAAGAACAATAATCCTATTTCTCAATAAGCACAGATGGCTCATCAAACTCCCCATGTGAGAGAGTCCCCTTGGGTTCTATTCGGTTTAGAACCATATCTATTTAAGATGATGAATCTGAAGTCATAACTCTGACCTATCCTAGAGATCTTAAGTGTTCCTGTTGTCTGAATTACAGAATCAAATTTTCTGGTCATAAAAGGCACATTTGATAAGGGTTTATGATTTGAAACTAAAAGCCTCAATAGTAAGTAAGCAGCCTGATTAAAAATGGACCAAAGACTTGGACAAATATCTCCAAAGATGTGCAGGTTATATAAGCATACTAAAAATGTTCCACATAAAATTACCCAGGATAACATGTGGAATGGGATATCACTACATACCGATTAGAAGTTTTCAAAGCCAGAATACTGACCCTACCTGCTGCTGTCAAATGTGAACAGCAAGCAGGAACGCAGAGTCATTGATGGTTGGAATGCAAAATGGTATGGTCATTTTGGAAGACAGATGGTTTCCTATACAACTGAGCATATTTATACCATACAATTCAGTGATCCAGGTTTTTTGGCACCTATCTAAAAAGGATAACAGCATGTCCACAAAAAATGTGAACAAAACACATCTGTTTAGAGTGACTTTATACACAAAGACAAAAAGTTGGAAGCAACCAAGATGCTCTTCAGTAGGTGAATGGAAACAAACTGGCACATTCAGATAATAGAAGGTGATTCAGCCTTAAAAGCAAATGATCTTCAAGTCATGAGAATACAGAGATGTAAGCTGAATGCATTTTTCTAAGAAAGGAAATCAATGTAAAAGACTACATTTAGTATGATCTCAAGTCTATGACATCCGAAAAAGGCAGCACTGGAGAGTTTCTGAAAAGGTCAGTGATTGTCAGAGACTGGAGGTCAGAAGCGTTGAATAGGGGACCGTGGAGGATATTTAAGGATAGTGAAAAAAATGCCTTGAATGATACTGTGATAATAGATACAAATCACTCATTCACCCAATTAATTTTGTAGATAACTAGCTCCGCAAGTGATTCCTCAATATAAACTATGAACTTTGAATGACTATAATATATTGATATAAGTTTACTCTTGATTGAAAAAAAATGTGCCACTGGTGAAAGATTGTGATCACAAGGACAGGTACACATGTGTTGAGGAGCAAGACATATAAGAAATCTCATATTTTACTCTTCACTTGACTGTGAACCTAAAATGGCATTGCAATAGTTTAAAACTATAGTTTTGGGTTTCTTCCAAGACACAGTGGGACTCAAGAGCCTAAGATTAAGAAAGGAAGGCCATTAGTCCTGAAAATTGGATTGAACTAAAAAAAAAGCTTCAGAAATATTGTCACTGATGCAATTGTAAACCTGAAAAATATTCTACTTGCTGAAAAATATTCTAAGAGAGGGACTACTAGGCTGGTGGTTTCCAACTACTGGCCCATGAACTAGTGCAGGACTGAAGGTATTGAAAGCTGAAAACTACTGCTTTGCCACATTGGTTATATCTAATGGCGCAGGTATGAAAGAAAACTCAAAAACCAATGCATTAAGCAAAGTTGGCTAGTGTTTTCCAAGTACTCTTTATTTTTTATTTTGCTCTAGGAGATGGAACACAAGAGAGATTGAGGGCAAAACCCTGTTGGCAGCTTGGTATCTGTATGCAGTCACTTCGTCCCTGGGGAAGAGGGTTGACAGTATCTGTGTTACTTGAACCAGACAACCTTTCTTTTTGTGCTTCTTCCCATAGCAGCCCAAGCTGTTCTTGGACCTCATGGCAAGAGCAGAGATTCCTTCCTTGTGTGTAACTTAGGTTCCTGTGAATGGAAGCCAGGTCCCTGGCTGAGGAGGCAGTGGGTGGAAGCATTTGACAGCAGGTTTGGCCGCAGTACAGAAACTTTAATTCTTTTATTTGCTTTTCTTGACTTGAGTCACTGGACTACAGAAAGGTGGGTGGATTGAAGATTATACACAGTTTCTGGCAGTCTATGAGTCTATAACTGAAGAGTCAGGTCCAAGAATTTTTGAATAAATGCTTCTCAAATGGTTCATATGATGATCTATTAAACACTGAGTAACCCCAGAGTTTTGACAGTCCCTGGAAACATCTGGACGACACCCTTCCTTCTTATGTTTATCTTTTACAATAATTAGAGAAACTCTGGGAGCTCGTGAGTTCTGCTTTTATCCACACCCCTCTTTTTATCATGGCCAGCCAGCACCTTAGGGCTTTAAGAAATTCCAGATTTCCTAGGGTGGAGTGGAGAGATGGATACAAGGTTAGTGATGAAATATTTCCCAAGAAATATAAATTAAGATATTTGGCCACTGTGAGTGTGGAAAAAGAAGAACCGAGGCTGAAATCTCAATGGCTGGTATACAAAATTAATAGCCCCCACCTGCTGGGAGTATCCCCAATGCCAAGAGGTCTTGGCATTGAAAATTGTAGTGTACCTCATTCTTACCCTGTAGTCTCCAACCTTGCAGGGAAGATTTGACGTTTTGGACATTTTCTGTGATCCAGAAAAAATGGAAAGTTCAAGAAGGAAATAGATTTGTGTAATAGTTGGAACATTATATTCTTAGGAAAATTAAAGTAAGCCATTGGGAATAGGAGAGGAAGTGATCTTTCCAGTGTTCAGGATGAGTTAATGTGGGAGAAGGGAAGAGGAGGAGCAGGAGGGGAACTGATCAGATATTTGAGGGGAAAACCATACAAAGTCAACTACTTATGGAAAATCAGTGAAAAGGAGGGAGACGTGAGGGGTGATTGGTAGGGTCACAACTTGACCCAAATTGTACTGGTGTGCCACCTTGAGTGGTATCAGATGAGAATGCATTGGGGCTCACTAAGCTGTCACTGGCCCTTGCTTGCTGTCACCAGGTGTGTGTTCTCTGTTTTTTTCACTTTCACCCAGCCAGGAGTATTTCATTCATGGCATCGTCACAAGCAAAACTAATTATTAGGAAAAATCTAGGCTTTTCTCAGAGTATTGAGTGGCTAAGTGGGAGCAATAAAATTTGACTCCAGCTATTTGGAACTTTGGAGATGTTACCCCTCCCTGAATTCCATATGCTAATATTATCTGGATGGTCAGTCCCACCCACACCAGGGAGGGTCTGCTGTTGGGAAGAGATACGTGTTGCCTGTAGGGAGAAGAGAGAGGCTTATGCAAGTACGATGGAGGGCAACTAAAGACGTCTGCTTGATAATGCTTAGTTTAGAACCCATATAGAGAAATGCACATGGCATTTAAGGTCATGTAATAAAACTGTTTGTCTCCTGCAACTTCATCTGACTGCTTTGTGAATTTCTCTGCTCTTACCCTGCAACCTTCGGACCCACCAAGCAGAGAAAGACCTCACCCCCCTTCCAATCCTAGGACTCAATGTTTTATATTTAAACAACATGAACACACCCTGGATATGTAGGTATCTTGCTGCCGGGGGTGATAGAGCTGACCTGGAGGTCTGGTAGCACCTTTTAGAGTTTCATGAACAAAAGGTTAAGTACCTTCTAGTTGGTAGCTGGCCCAATTGCTGAGTCTTGCAATGCTAAAATCATTACTGTGAAGCATTAAGCAAGGTCTTCGGAGAAGCTAATAGAGTGAAAGAAAGGAGAAGAAGCACCCTTCTCTCTAGCCGGATGTAAGGGAGTGGGAGTCATTGTGTCAGACGTGGCTAGGGCCATATGGGGCAGGACACTGTCTGAGCTTCCATTGAGTGGGAGAAGTAATGGTATTTATTGCATATACTTGGGCTTCCAATGAACAGTTTTTGTTCCTTTGTACACTCACCCCCTCTGTGACCTTGGCAAGTCACATTCATTCCCCTTTGTTGGCTACGCAGTTCATACCTGAAGAAGGAGCCATGGACATCACTGTTCTCTTCCTGTTCCAAAATGCTGAGTGGGGTCACAAATTAGATTCTCACCCCCAAGTGGAGTCCCATCCACTGTTTTCAAGGCAGTGCGAGGACACTTCTGATTAATAACCAGCTACTTCCACAGGGGATTGGAGTCGGCTTGCAATAAAGGATGTGGTCACACGGAACTCATTGAAAGGGAGTGAGTGATAGAAGATCATTTAAGAAATGGTGGGATGGGGTGAGGCATATATTAAAAACATAGGATGGAAGTAGCTATTCAGGCACGTGTGAAAAGAGAGTGCTGAGCTGTGCTCCCTCCTGTCAAAGAGAAGTGGGCACCTGGCCCTGCTCAGAGGAACCCTGCCATCAGAACTGACCATGCATGCCCGCACCCCAAGAGCAGGAAGCGGCAGCCCTGAAATGAACTCAACAGCATTCCATCAAGAGGAGAAGACCCCCTGCATGGGGCCCTGCTCACTTTCCTCTTTCGGAATTTCACACTTCTTTTAGCAAAAGTGAACAGATGTGTCTCAGAAACTGATGGAAGTTGACACACTTAAAGGTTGCTCTATGGAATTTTCTAGAAAGTTGGAAGAAATCTGTGAGTCTTCTCATTGGAAGGGAGGGTGCAAAGCGTGGCCCCCTCCTCTGGAGACACCTCACTCCCAGTTCTGGAGACCTACCCACAATGTGTGTGGGATGTGATTTTCTATCCCCACATCTTCTGGTGGAATTCACCCCACACCCCTCCTCCCTGGAGCAGTGGCCTTGCAAAGCTCTCTAGGGTCTCCAGGCCAGATTCCTTAGCTATTTCTTTCTCCCTCTGACCTAGAAAACTCCTTTAGGACATTTGGAAGTCTGCTTTTCCTATGCTAAAACCAGCAGGAGGTGGGAAAAATGGCACAAGGCACATCCTGAGGAGATTTCTCTGCACAAAAAAAAAACCTGTTGAAACCGGGGAAAATGAAAACTTAGCTTGAAAATGAGCAAGTTTTATGTTCCACAGCTGCCGCCTCAGAAATAAGCACGTCTGCAGCCTGCACTGTGGCAGAGGCGGAAAATCGAGCTGCGAGCGACTGTGTTTTGGCTCTGCATAAATGTGGGAGCTGTTCTGGGAACTCAGGGCTCTCTCTCCACCGCCTGTGCCAAGAACTCACATTATGGATAATGTAAGCTACGTGGGCATTCAGTCGTCGGCAGCATTTAACTCGGAGCGGGGTGGAAACAGGACACAGGAGCGTGTGTGTGTTTAACTTAGGACTAGGAAAATAATGCTGATTTATGAGCTCTAAGCTCTCAGTCTCCATCCAGCCTGAACACCATGTGACTTGGAGAGGCTCAGAGTCCCCTTCAATCTAATCAGGCTGCACACAGACTGGGGGCTCAACAAGAAGGCACAGATGTTACACATTCAGCAGAGAAGTAGGTGTGGCTGCAACTTTGGCATCTTCTAACCAGGAAAACCCCAGAGCCTGACACCTCTGCTCTTCCTCTCATTTTCCTCCTGTCTACTGAGACCTCCTTCCTCCTTCACTAATTTCCTTCCAGTCTATCCTAACCCTGGTTCCCATAGTTAGTCTATTTTGTTGTTGTTGTTTGATTTGATATTTTCATTGACTCCTCCAACCAGCAGTCATGATAGGATTATACTCTCAGGAAAATGCTTTCTATTTTCTCTTCTCCCAGCCATGGAGAAAAGCAACCCATTGGTGTTTCTCTCGCCACTGTTTTAACTATGATAGAGATGGGGAACTCACAATTGCAAGTATGGTATGCTATTCCTGAGCAAGTGCTCTGGAATTTGATGGAGATGCTGTGAAATCAGCTCTCTACTAACTATTGGCTGACTATTCTTTGGTAGTGTTTGTCACCTCTGTGTCTAAATGTTTTCATCTAAAGGAATGCTTGTCTCGAATACAGGAGGAGATGGGGGCATTGGTGGTGGGAATGTTGCACTGGTGAAGGGGGGATTGTCCTTTTATATAACTAAAACCCAACTATAAGCATGTTTGTAATCAGGGTGCTTACATAAAGATATTAATAAAAAAGAACATAAAGCATCACTCAGTGAAATTCAAATTAAAATCACACACACACACACACACACACACACACAAATGGCTTGATTTATAGAACCAACTTGATTGGGTTATTGACCTATCCTGGAAATTTCACCAACATTATGTCTTTTGAAAGTTGGTTTTAGTTAAGAATCCTTGCTGAGAAGTCTTGTCGATTTTAAAGAAGTCAAAGGCCATGTGCATTTATTTGAATTATCAAATGAAGTGAGTTACATATACATAGAAATTTAAGCACATAGGCATTCCCTCCAGACAGCAGATATTGGTTTTAGGTATTCCCTTCAGACAGCAGATATTGGTTTTATTGGTCTGCTAAGGGGTCATAACAAAGTGCTTCAAGCTGGGAAACTTAAACAGCACAAATGTATTATCTGAGCAGGATTTCCCAGATAATTTATGATTCCTCAGAGTTGACCAGAAAGAATCTGTTCAAGGTCTCTCTCTCCTTGGCTTAGTTGACTTATTTAAGCCATCTCCCCTCCATGCACATGGATTTCTGTGCCTGAATTTGCCCCTTTAGTCAGTACAACAGTCACATTGCATTAGTCCCCAACCCTAAGACCTCATTTTCATTTGTCTACTTCTAAAAAGACCCTGTCTCTAGAAAGGTCACAAGGATATTAGAGATTAGTACTCTGGCTTTCTTTATATTTTTGGAGGTGGGGTTGGGGATAAATAGTTCAATACATAATTCAATATAGGACTCAGGGAGACAAGTTTTGAGTGAGGAGTGCTATGCTGTGAGTTGCCAACAGATCATGTCTCTAAGGTTGTAAGAAATACTTCGTTTCACTGTTCTGAAAGCTTCCATTCTCCCTTAACATCCCATTTACAACTCTGTTGCTTGGGGAATGGCCCTATTTTAGCTCCAGTGCTGTATTTTGAAGGCCTTAAAAGCTCTATAAAGCAATGATTTGGGGTGAGGTAGCTGAGGAATTCAGTGACTTTAAGAGCATATTTGAAGTGTTTGGTAAAAATAAATCAACTGTTACCTTTTATGGGAATAAACAGTTTCAACTGGGAGAGTTGTGCTATTTCTCCTCTCTCATCTAATTTTTAGCAGTTTTGCAGAGAGAGAGAGAGAAAGAGATGAAGTCAGAGATAGATAGATATAAAGAGAGAGAGAGGACAAGAAAGACCAATAGAGTTCTTGGCACGTTTCTGCTTATTGACATATGGTTGAAGTTATCTTAGGATGGTTTCATTTTTGTTAAGTTGATAGACTTTAAATGTTGATCCATTTCAGCAGAACACTAGAATAATCAACATATAATTGCATTCATGTTAATTCTCATTTCAATGAGAAAGGCTCTTTGTAATCACTTGTTATTTAACCCTGATGACAACCTTTGCCGGGAAAGAAGAGAAGTCGACAGGTTTCTACACACTGCAGGAGGAGCTGTGGTGACAGCTGACTCTGTTCCAAACAAAGGGGAAAAGGAGAGGAAGAATGCAGAGTCTCGCTGTCACAGAGCACAGTGCTGGGCACACCTGAGATTTCATACCCAGCAAAGGAGGTGGATGCCCTTTGCTGGTGGTGAAACTCTAAATTGAAGTTTACTGCTGAAAAAATTTGTAGACTTGTTGATGTTTGTTCAGTGTAACTAGGAGATCCTGACTCAAAACAGATGTCTCCTGGCTCTTCTCTCCTTTTGAGACTTCTACTGATGTGGTGATGTGTTTATCAAAGTATTCTCTTGAAGAAAGTCATGACCTCTTGGGGTTGAGGGAGGGCGTCTTCCAATGGAAAGAAACTTCTTCCCTAAAGCAAGTGATGGCAGGAAGAATGAGACTGAAAGTTTGAGGCATCCTACTTAGTACTGCTTTAGCCAAACATCTGCTATTATATGAAATCTTGCAACCAAAGTAGCATGGATAACTTTTCTTTTTCTCTCCTAAAGTGTTCGGAGAAGTGCAGTAGACATCAGGGCACTGCAAGTCTTTTTATCCTGCAGAATCTGTCAGCCTGGCCCAGCTTATTATTTGAAATAATAAACTATTCAGGCTGTATCTGGACCTTTCACTTCATTCCTTTGAGAAAAAGTTGCCAGGACTGTTGTCTTAACTCTGATCAGCGAAGTCTCAAGGCACATTGCCCTGCCAGGAGGGATTTCAGGAGTTTGGAGTTTACATAGAGGATCAGAACCCATACATGTGCTCTTTTGGAACACTTGGTCAGATTGAGTTCATATCTATAAATCCCGGCTGATTCGCTCTGACCCTCGTTGCTGCTTGAAAGGAATAGATGCATCACAGAAACTCCTGGAAAAATATTTTTGATCAGGGAAACTTGGTTTTATAAATACTAATAAGCACCACTCAAGGAGATGTGCTGGTTATGGTGATAAAAACCTTTAAAGATGGCAGGATTTTCTTATTTGTGTCACCTGGCAATTCTTGACCTATGCTCATTGTACTGACAGTGAGAGTGACATAACATGCAGCCAATGACAGATCAGAGAGGATGCTGCAGCTTAGGATAGGTCTACGTTAAGGTGCTATCAGGTATGGGAGGAAGCTGGGTATAAATGGCACTATATGGTGACACTCCTTTGGGATCAACTGCATTCAGGTATCAACCCCTCTCTACACTGGAATGAAGTGACTGACAAAAGTTGGGAGACCAAAAGTTGAACAGTTGCCTATTATTGTACTATCCATGTGTTTTCTGTCAGAGGGTGGCATGAAGCTTATGTCTCTCGCTTTGTATCCTCCCTCTTTCCCACAAATTATCCCCTTCTTCAAAGTCTTTTGTTGGCTTCATCTCTTTATGGAGTATGCATTTATTATACTCTGAAAACCTGTTTCTAGGCACCAATTACTCCTTTTCTCATCCTCCTTTTCCTCCCTCATTCTGTTCCTAGGATGCAGAATTCCCCTTCAGAAGGATCATGATATCTAGTGCTTTAAAGATTGCTTTAATTTAACTAAAGAACCATGATTTACAAAGTTATTGATAGTTTGCATTAAGGTATACAATACTTTTACACCAATCCCATTACCAGTGCCAACTTCCACCAGTGTCCCTATGTTCCTCTCACCTGCCTTGACTGGCACATTATAAGATTTTGTGGGAACTGGGTGGTGGCGCTGGAGGTAAGGTGCCTGCTGCCTTGCCTGCGCTAGCCTAGGACGGACCACGGTTCGATCCCTCGGTTCCTATATGGTCCCCCGTGCCTGCCAGGAGCGACTTCTGAGCGCATAGCCAGGAGTAACCCCTGAGCGTCACTGGGTGTGGCCCAAAAACCAAAAATAAATAAATAAATAAATAAATAAATAAATAAATAAGGTTTTGTGGTTGTAGTTAAGATGTCATGTTTTCAATGTTGAGTCTGTACTTTGGATATATAGATATACCATTCACCCACATCTTTAGCATAATAGAGGTCCTATACCCTTGTTCCTTCATTACTTCCCTTTCTCTTCTTTTGCATCCTCCTCTTAATTTCTTTCTCTTTTTGGAGGGGCACACCCGTTTGATACTCAGGGGTTACTTCTGGCTAAGCGCTCAGAAATCGCCCCTGGCTTGGGGGGACCATATGGGACGCCAGGGGATCGAACTGTGGTCCTTCCTTGGCTAGTGCTTGCAAGGCAGGCACCTTACCTCTAGCGCCACCGCTCCAGCCCCAATTTCTTTCTTTCTTTCTCTGTTTTTCTCCTTTTATGCTAGGATCAAAGCTGATCTAGGCATCCTCCTTTAACTGCAATTATTCTATATACCACTCAACATGTCTAGAAATATTGTGCTTGCAGTAGTTCTGTCCTCATGCAAGCAAATGCTGGAATAGCATCTCAGAATTTTCCTCTTGAAGTATCAGTGCTCTTAACCCAGTTTATCTTACTAGAAAAGGGGGATAATACTACTGAAAATATCTTGGAGAAAGAACCCATATGATCAGTTCCCATCAGGTTAAGTTCAATTTGGTCACCCAGTTGGCATTTCTTGAAGAACCTAAAGTTCCAAACTGGAAATATGGCCCAAGTTTCCTATGTCTTATTATCCAGAACCAAGTCTCTTGACAAAAATAGGATTTCCAGAGAGAAACTGCCCTTTACAAGCACTGGGATTAATTTCTGATATAATTACATCTCAGTAAGGAATCTGTAGCCATTTTGATGAATAATTAAATGAATGAATTGCCAAATGGCTACTAGAAGGAATATACAGGAGAGAATTGTCCCAAGAGCTAGAGAAATCAGTGAAGAATTTTTGGAGATGGTTCATGTATTCCTGAAAGATCTGAAAAATTGGACCAGACAGAGACAAGAAGAAGGGATTTCCTGAAAGGAAAATGTCCCTCATGATGGGAGAAACAGAAAAAATAGGGCAAAATATTGCACATATATGTTATATATCTTTTAAAATATATTTTCAGTTTCCTTTTCCTCATATCACTTTTACCAGTCCATTTTCTGCTGTTGCTTCTCCAACCCTCATACTCTGATTTTCTCTTTGATATTACTTTTTTTTTTAAATAGGCCGGGGAAGTGCTGCATTTTAAAGCCTTTCTCGCCTGCCAACTTGTGCTCCCAAGTCCTCTAAGCTCCACATGCAGCCAGAATAACTTTAGAATGAAGTTCATTAATAATGTGCATGGTAAATCACATCCTCTGTAGGAGGCCTGAAGAGGGGGGGGGTTCTGCCCCTGTCATTGAGCTTTCAGAAATGGCAGTTCACAAAGAAGACATCCCATCCATCCCCACAGCCTTAAAGGCTAGTGCTGTTCACTCAGGTATCCTGGGCCAGGGTACCAGGAATCTCCTTGGTGAAATTTCTGCATCCGACACAGCCTCCAAGCTAGGAACTGGGTCTTCGCAATGTAGTCACTTCCTTGCCTAACATCTTGCTTGAATCTTTGTGTCTATTCTCCACTAGAAGAATGGGATTTCCAAAAGCATGTCACTCATCATGAGTATGTCCATTTGTTATCCTTAAACAGGCTGCTTGTATGATTACAAACCAATTTAGCACCAAAGGGACAGTGTGATATTCCATTGTATAATAGCAGTCTTCAGATGACAGATCAACCAAGTTTTCTAGTAGTCTCATGAACTCAGGGTAAGGGTGGTCTCCCTGATGATGATTTCTGGAAGCAGATGTATCTCGTCTCTGTTTCTGGTGCCATCCTCAAGTTATAGGTCCCTGGAAGCATCTCTGGCTCCTAATACTTGTGAGCAATTTCTCTCAGTTTTACTCAGAATGCCTTTTCTGCATTCACCTAGGACTTTTTCTAGGAAGCAGAGTTCATACAGTCCATAAAAGACCTTCCTTGAGACACCACCACCTTCAGCATCCTAGTACCAATGATCTGGGTGCAACCTGAGAGCCCAGGATAATACCTTCCAATCTTCTTCTTAGTTGGAAAGCATTCAGTGATCTCTGAGGCATCAGGTAAAGCCAAACCCCTACTTCTGTACTTTGTAGGATCAGCCTGGATGTTTTATTTTCTATATCTCTTAACACTGTGGTACTGTGTCTCTGATATACCAAAGACCCCAAGTAGGCAGCATTTCACTCCCTACAAACCTAGAAATAGAACACAGAATTTAAAGGAAAGGAAGGTTTCTTAAAATTGGGAAGTTTTAAAATTTGGGAAATTGGGAAAGGAATGATGAATGAGAGTTGTATTTCAAGAACAATAACACAGAAATTAAGAAATGGTATCATATTATACAGCTAAGGTGTACTGCTAATTCTAAATGATTGGTACATAAGTCTAATGTACCAATCACTGGGCTATTCCTTTGCATAAGATAAATACTGGAAGGTAAAATGTGTGACTGCAGTGTTTGATGGTCTTGCTTTGAATCTTGAATTTACACTAACTAATTGGGTTTCATTCAGCATGAAGTTCTCATCTGTAAAACAAGGTCTTGGGTTGTGGTGACAATTGAATTATCTAAAGTGTGAAGAATAGATTCGAATCTTCCAAAGGTTACTTCTGTCATCTCCCTATTTCCTTATCTTTAGTCATCATTACCTTCACAATTTTGTAATAAGTATGCATCCATTTATCTTATCAATACAGTAATGCTCTACTTAACAAAAAAAGATATGAGAGTTGAATCTTTTGAGGAACAGAATCTTGGATTACATTCAGTAGCACCCAGGGGCTACTCAACTCTGAGTGGGGCCTTTTTAGGGGATTCTCAGGAGACTAGTGCAGTGCCAGGGATCAACCTGGAGTTGATCACATACAATGTCTACCCCTATACTATATTTTCCATTCTGAGAATCTCATCATTAGGTGATTTTATATCTTTGTGATGATTAGTTTGGTTTGTATGTACACCTTAGTGCCTACTAGAAATAGAGCAGATGTTGAAAAGTGAAACAATGATTTGAAAGGACAGATGCACTTTTTATTGTTGCACATAGTTCAATAGCCAAGATAGAGAAACACCCAAAAGGCCAACTAAGTATGAATGAATCAAGAAGCAGTGGAATACTAAGCAGTTCTAAGAAAGAACAAAATTATGTGACTTGTAGTAATATGAATGGAAATAGAGGCTATTATGCTGAGTGAAGTCAGACAAAGGGAAAGAGGTAGGTATCATATGATCTCTTTCATATGTGATACTTAAAGTTACAGAGCAAGTCACAAAGTTCCAAAGGTAACACAATGGGAGAACAAATCTACACAATTGAATTGGAGTGCTTTAATGAAGGTACATTGGAGTTCTTGGGAGAAGGAGGTAGGTACACTGGTGATGAGTGTGGTGTTAGAATTTATGTGCATGAGAAATGATTATTAACGGTAATGTAAATCACTGCATCTCAATCAATAAAACATTACAAAAATGAAAACTAGATGTATGATAAACATATCAATAGATAAATTATCATAAAATGTCAAGAAACAGAATAAGAGAAACCTCAGAAACTCTCTCATGAACTTCCTCTGTTTCCCTAGCATATTGGATTTTTATTTTGATCTTTCTTGTTTAGTTGGCCTGTGACTGCTCATTATACATGTGGGAAGTATCTTATAGTGCACGAATTTTTGTGTATTTTTCTAACTTCTGTAATTTATCATTATGTTTGAGAGAGTAGCTGTGTTTTTGCATAGAATTATGGGTTATTCATTTTTTGTTGCTGAGAGTATTCCATTACATGAAGAAAGCACAATTTGTTCTAAAATTTATGGACATTTGTGTTGTTTCCAATTTGGGAACTATTATAAATAATGGTATAGAGTATTTTTGTACATACTTATAAGATATAGGTGTGATAAAGTTTGGGAGAGTGCTTTTCTTGCACCCGGCTGACCTGGGTTCAATTTCTGACAACTCTTAGGATTCCCTTCACCCTCCATTAGGAGTGATCACTGAATACCACCACATGTGGCCTCAAAACAAGATAAACAAAAAGTATCTACTTAGATAAAAATGTCCCTGTTCCAACTATTCCATTATTATATGCTTTATCATTCTGTAGGGAATAAGCTATATCTTATATTATAGTCACACTGAAACTATTTGCAAGGTAACTGTCATCCATATTATCCTGCGTGGAGGTTTTATCATTTTCCCAAAGACACACATATGAAGAAGCAGGTGTAGTTTCTTGCTATCTCAGACTGTTTCCATCATATTAGTAGGCTATTTGTTACCTGTTGTACACTCTGAATCTCTGAGAGATACTTTTTATCCTCATAAAGTCTTTACATGATGGAACCCTCATCAACCACTTTTGGGATGGGATTTGTGTGAGTGTGGGGTATATGTATGTATTATGAATGTATGTATTGATGGATGGAAGGATGAACAGATAGTGTGATAGGTGTACAGACATATGAGTAGATAGATTGGTTTGTAGGTCGATAGATGTGTGTAAGAATTGATGGACATGGGGCCGGAGAGGTGGCACTAGAGGTAAGGTGTCTGCCTTGCAAGCGCTAACCTAGGGCGGACGGAGGTTTGATCCCTTGGCTTCTTATATGGTTCCCCCCAAGCCAGGGGCTATTTATGAGCACATAGCCTGGAGTAACCCCTGAGCATCAAACAGGTGTGCCCTCCCCAAAATAATTGATGGACATATGCATGGCTGAAGGAGAGAGAGTTGAATGATTGGATAGGGAGGAGAATATATATATATATATATATATGTATATATATATATATGTATGTATGTATGTATGTATGTAGGTAGGTAGGTAGGTAGGTAGGTAGATAGATAGTTAGCTAGATGATAGCTAGATGGATGTGTGGGTGGGTATTTGAATTCATGATACAGTGTTTTTACAAAAAATTCTCTCTATGGGGAGAAATCTGTTCACTAAGTGTCTGGAACCTAAACTGTGACCCCCCCCCCCCACAGTCTTGCAATTGTTTTTCCTTCAGTGGTCTTCAGGTGGAAAGAAGGAAGACTACACCTAAAACAGAGGGATAGAAATGGTAGTCCCAATCTTGTGCTTTATTTATTTATTTATTTATTTATTTATTTATTTATTTATTTATTTATTTTTGAGAGAGAAAGATTCTCATCATGTGGTAGTTATTTTAGGACTTCTGGCTTTCGGTGGAAGTTAATATTAGTGATCTGTCTTTCTGAGAAATTTTAAATATGATATGTCTAAATCTCAGTTCCAGGCTATGGTGTGAATTTTCCTTTAAAATAGCTTTCATTGGGCAGGAAAGACAGAGCAAGTAGGGTGCTTGCCTTGTACACAACCAACCTAGGTACTATCCTCAACATCCCCTTATGGTTCCCTCTATATTGCCAAGGAGTCTGGAGTACCCCTGAACATCTCTGAATGTGATCCAAAAACTAGAAAAAAATCATTTTCGATCCCTGGATGTAGAACTGTAGGTAGTGAATGGACAAACAGGATGATTAATCTTCTTGTTCTTGAGCCCTACTATGTTCAAATGCACTTCTTGTATGCTTTTATTTTCCCAGAGGAATTTGCTCTTATTTCTAAAACATATGTGAGTTTTATCCTAGGAGCTAAAACTGGGCGTTTCTGGAGAAAAGAATGGTGAATTGGATTCTGTCTCTAGGCCTTGATGAGGACTCCACAGGGACAACTTCACGAGGCACTGAGATCAGGAGTGATTATGAACGTCACTGTTCTTGGCTACAAATCTCTCTTGAGGTATTTGTTGAATCTTTGTTCTTAAAAACAGTTGCTACCAGCACCTTTTCTCACTCTGAGTGCTGGTGATGTGCTGTTTGGGGGCTCTTTTTGAGCTCTTGCCTGAGAAAGTGCTTTTAGTATTTAATAAATTGCATTGATTTATTGCCTTTATCGATCTGCCGGAGTACTCTGTATTATCAGAGGTGATAGCCTTCTTAGGAAAACATGGAAGGCCTCTTCATTAGCATCCATTTTTCTATGAGGCTTTGGAGGGTGAAATGCCCAGATGCACAGTGTTCATTCTTTTGATATATTGAACACCATCAGGGTGAACAATGACTTCAGGATAAATCAGGAGCAAGGAAGGAAGGGAGACCATTTGCCATAGGCTGCCAAGGTTTCTGTGATGGAACGAGCAGGCTACTTTTCTTCCCTTGGTGATGACACGTCCTCTCTTCATTTCCCACTGGAGATAGCAATAGGCGGATGCTGCTCTTTGAGGGAGGGTCTACCTCCACAGTCAGAGCAGCCTATAAGGTTTGAGCGCACTCCATTTCCGGCTGGGGGAGGTGGACGTGGGTTAATCACTTGTCACTCCTGTGCAGGTTGTGCCCTGGCTTCAAATGTTCAGCTGTCTTCCAGGCCCAGATAAACCTAGACAAGGAGCAAATCTATCCAGTTCTGGAAAGTCTGGAACTAACTTTGGGATTTGTTTGGGGGATGATTCCCCCATGGACCTGATAATTGGCCCAAATGAAAGTGGGACTGATTCATTCTTGGTTATTTCCCCTTCCTAACCTGTTCCTGTGTTCTATTTACTTGCTGCAGAAACCCCAGAGAGTCTATTAGCTGCCCCCAATCTCCTCTCTGAAGATTCAGTGGACCCAAGCATCTTTTCACTGGAAGTTTTAGATTGACAACAGCAAATCCTTCTGCCTGTGTCCACAAGACCACTTCAAGTGCCTTGAAACTTCTGATTCCCAACAGGAAGCATTTCTTCTTGTATAATCTCAGTGGAGAATAAGCTTTTACTCTAGGGGAATGCATACCAGCATGTTTGTGGACTACTTAGCTCTGAGTTTGTGTCTCATCTCAAACTGTGTGACCTTGGGCACATTACTGAGTTTCTCTGAGCATCAAATTCCTTATTTGATGGGGAAAAATCATACTATACTTAAAGGATTATGGCAAGGACTAAATGAGTCAGTGTTTGTCACATAATTAGCAGTGCATAACATATGCCTGTTCACACAGCCATCATTTTAACAAAACTTCTCTGAATGCAGGTTAAGTGCACGGTATTTAAAATGGGCCAAATAGATGCCTGGTTTGGGGTAAGCTGGGCTTTAAAGTATGACTGGCAATGTCTCTGCCTTCAAGGAGACTGTTGTTCAGAGTTTGGTCTGGCAGCTAAGAATGAGTAGATAGAACTAAAGTTTCTGTGGGATTTGAAAGTGGCACTGGAGGTGTGGGATGTGCATGTTACTAATCATAGATGAGCAGGGCTTTCTAATCCAGTCTAAGAGCTGGTGTTGTCTTTCCCAGACTGGGGATAGCTTCTTGACTGGGATAGCAAGAACTAAGGAGAAAAGGTATTGCTGGATGCCATTTAACTATAAATAATTCATCAGCAAAATGTCCTTCTCCCCTTTCCTGCCAACCCCAACATATAAAAGTGTACCGACTCTGACAGTATCACTTTGCTCTTTAGAAAACTTTGTAGTCAACCTGATTTCTCTCCATAATGTTTTGAAACACTCACATGGTTTCTGAGATGTACACCCCTTACAGGCAGGGAGCTATATTTTTTGTTTGTTTCTTTGTTTTTTTAACACCCTACCTGCCATGCTCTTGCTCTGCCCCCCTTCCTTTTTCTTAACTTTTTTTCTTTTTTTTTTTATGTTGGAAGCACTTGGCAAGGGGTATGGGCTTTTTCATGCTCAACTGAGTCTGGAAGTTTTCATTGCAACCATTTCAGTTCTTTAAGTCACAACCATAGAAGTCAGGGAGAAAGTACTAGAGTGAAATCAAAGGGTGGATTGTGAATTTAGGACTTGGAAAGATTCTCCAGGCTGCTGTGCAGGGTTCTAAACACTTTTTTCTTAGAGAGTTGAAAATTTGCACATGTCTTAGATGCAATGTCTTTCTGATTCCAGATAACAATCTCAAGAGAAAGAGGGCCCAACTGGGGTCTAATCTGGGAGCAGTGGGGTCTAATCTGGTCAACCAGCAGCAGCCAGAAGCAGAGTACAAGAGGCAGAGACACAGATGTGGTCACCGGACAAAAATTGTCATCCCACTTACCACCATAAACACTGAAGTCTGGACAGTAAATCCTCCTCCACTCAGACACTAGATCAGTTCACTTTGTGTAGGCAGGGGAACTACCTGATAATATGGAGAGTTAGGAACAGTAGGAAAAAATAAAATAAATGGGTCAGGATAGAACAGATAATTTCATTTTGGCTCACTCTATGCCTTCTGTGTCTCCAACCCTATATCCAAGACCCTCCTCTCTTTTTCCTACAGTCAAGAGGCCCTCGGTCCCCTCATATCCAGACTTGGAGTTAGATTTATCTTGACAAAGCAGCCGCAAGTGCCTACTTCCAAAAAGCTGACTTCAGTCCCTTTGCTCTGCTTCCCCAGGCCCTTGCTTCTCCAGGCTGCCTGTATGTGATATCTGACGATCAATGCTGCCCGTATCTTCAGAGGAAATGCTGCCCTCATGATATCACACATTGAATCGATTAAAAGCAAAACTTTGAACTCGTGTGTTTGGCGAGGTCTCCACAGAGTGACTCACTCATTCCTCCTTTACTGTGGTGCTGACGCCTACTGGAAACCCCAGCTCAGTTCAGAAGCTCCTGCTGCAAGGCCAGGTAGCTCCCATTTTCACAGATTAGCTTGGGCGGCAGCCATTTCGCATATTTCTCTAAAGCGAGGTCTATTTCTTCAAGTCTGTTTCTACCCAAGTTCAAACAGATTTTTCTTTAGATTTTTCCCATTTTTGTTTTGATTATGGTGTTTATCTTTGTCTTTTTCTGGTACAGAAAACTTCCATCAGTTTTATGCTTGTATTTATTTTCTTATTTTTTGTTTTTGTTTGTTTGTTTGTTTTGGGGTCACACCCGGCAATGCTCAGGGGTTACTCTTGGCTCTATGCTCAGAAATCACTCCTGGAGGGCTTGCGGAACATATGGGATGTCAGGATTCGAACCATTGACCTTCTGCAGCAAAGTCAAACTTCTTACCTCCATGCTATCTCTCCAGCCCCATATTTTCAATCTTCCATGCCTCCCATTTCACTTCAGGGGAAGGGATGGTCTCTTTCTTCAGAAATGAAGGCATAGGGGAGTTCAGGGGACATGTGATTAAAGGCTGGATCTGGGCTGTGGACTGTTGGAAACTTGGTGGGAGACACTTATGGCCAAGAGAAAACTCCATCCAGGAAGTGGGACTAAACTTGGATCTTGGAAGATGAAGGAAGGATTTGCAACACGAAGAATAAAGAAAGGGTGCTATTTATGGGGGGGGGAATCTTTCAAGTAAAACACAGCTCTGTTTGCTTAGAAGAGGGAACAGTCAATGCTACAGGCAATTGAGGAGCAGAATGATAACACAGGAATGCAGAATGGATAGCGAATTGAGCATGTTATATTACTTGGTCATATTGGCTGGACATCAATGTCCTATTTATGGTCAAACCAATCCAGATATCTTTATGGGAGACTTTTTAAGAAGTGATTAATTTAAATCAGTTCACTTTGAGTAGATAATTCAGCCTCCACAAAGTGAATGGACCTTGCCTAAACTGTTGAAGGCTCTAAGAGCAAAGATGGAGGTTTCTGCAGAAGAAGGGAGTGTCCTCAAATCTTCAGAATAGACAATTACTAGCATTTTTTGATGATTTCTTTTAGAAATTTAGCCTTATGATCACAACATTAGTCCTCAATCATTATCTACTTTCATGATCTCTGATGTTAACCTTTACCCTTATCCTGAGCCAGCTTCCATCCCCTGAACATTCCTATTACTTCTGTGACTCTGGAGAACTCTGACTGCTTCTCTGAGTTAGAAGGGACATTGCTGAGTGATAGTAGTCCTGAGGGCAGCATCTGAGAACCATCCACACCCCCTTCACAAGTTATTTTAAGCAAAGTACTTGAATTAGCTTCTGTAGTCAAAGTCAAACCTTGCCCAGAGTTCATGTGGGAAGGTCTATGTTTTTTAAACGAGTCCTTCAATTTAGACAAGTGACAAAGAGAATTTTCTCCATCCTGATGTATTTACTTCTTGGGTAAAGTTGGTTTTAATTGACAAGGAGTGTTTCTACGAATGATTATTTTCTGATTAAAGCCAATTTCTCATACCACCTGTTGCACAGCAGAAAGTGTGTGTGTGTGTGTTGTGTGTGTGTGTGTGTGTGTGTGTGTGTGTGTATGTGTGTATATAAGAATGCCTTGGAGTTTTCCAAGTTGGTTGTGGAAAACACCACTTCTGAAGGTTACTGTGCTAGTGAGTTCCTAAAGAAGCAAGCCTGGGCTGTCAGATGTGGGGAGAAATGTCTTTAGCAAGAGCAGGTCATGGAATGAGACTTCCCTCCCACAGCATGAATGGGCAGAGGGGCTTCCGCAAGGACAATTGGTAAGGATCTTTGTAAAAATGCATGACTCCATCTGTCTTCTCTCTCTTCCTTGGCTTCAGATGAGCCGAGCCTTTTTAAAATTCCCCAACAAGGGACCTCAGGCACCAGAAGAAGTGATGAACAGATTTTCAATTTGGCCCCAATTTGCATGAAAACAATTTTATTTGGCAGTTGAAATCATTGTCTGAACTTGAAGCTGGAGATGGCGTATGCCTCCCATAAGAGACAGATTCTTGATTGTTCTGGACAGAATGTGGGTGCTCTTGGGTATGTGTCCTCACCTTAGGGGTATAGAGCAGGGAGAAGGAAGCAGGGCATTCTGTACCCCAGAAGGTCTCTCCTCTTTTTTCAAATACCATCAAGTCACTTCCAGGGGTTTCTCCCTTCCAAGTTTGATGGGTTCCTTCTGCTCAGGGATGCCTTGGAATTGTCCCAGGTATAATGGGGGTTCCCCACAATGTACCAAGAATGTGGAGCATGCCCTTCTATAGGCATCTCTAAAAAGATGGGCTGGGGGATGTGGCCCCCTGGTGGGAAGGTGAGACCTGAAGCATGTTTGTGGGGACTCCATGTATTTCCATCTCAGGATATGGGAGGATTGGTGGTGGCACAACAGTCCTGGTGCAATATGGAGATTAGCAACAATGTGAACAATAGCAATGGATAATATTAAAAAGTTAGTGGTGCAGTGGCGCAGGTGTAGGGAGCTTGCCTTGCATGTGGCTGACCTAGGATGGACTGCAGTTTGATCCCCAGCATCCCATACTGTCCTCCAAGCCAGGAGTAATTTCTGAGTGCATAATTTCTAAGAGTCACCGGGTGTGGCCCCAAACCCCCCAAAGTGCTAATTTAAAAGGAGATAAAGTGATTGGCATGATGCCCTTCAGTAAAATATTGCAAACTAAAAGGGAGAAATAAGGGAAAAGAGAGAAAAAGAGAGAAGAAAATTATCTGCCACAGTAGCAGACAGGGGAGAGAACAGGGGGAGGAAAGGAGATAAACTGAGGACATTGGTGACTGGAAATATTCACATTTCTAGTGAAGGGTTTGGACACTATATGACTGAAACCCAATCATGAATAACTTTGTAACTGTGAAAAAATACCGAATTATATTATGAATTAAAAAGTGCTTATTCTGTCTCAGGCAGTAGCCTCAGCCCCTGGTCATAGTTCTTTCCTGGGTCAAACCTATGAGCTGTTTGGATTGGCCACAGTTTTAGGTGGGAGCAGAATAGAAGCCAGCAAGAAGTTGATGTTCATCTGAACAAGATGGCGAACAACTGTGTGCTTACCTCTGTGCTCTGTTTCCTTTGCCCTAAGCCTCACTCTTTCTCTCCAATTCATCCACCGCAGATATGGGCTATCTCCCTAGACAGTCCTTTAGCCTGTGAAGGGTCTGCCAACCCAGAAAGGCATGTCTCAGCTTCCATTCATTCACTAACTCAGCTATTCACCATTTGTTCATGGAGCATCTGCCTGGGGCCAGATAATATTGTGGTCAGGGGATACAGTCATAAACAAAATCAGAGACACTTGCTCAGCCTCACGGAGCTCTTATTACCAGAGAAGACAGAGGGGAGACAGAAATCAAGCACATTCAATACACATCATGTTAGAAGGTTGACAGGACAATGGAGAAAAATGAAGAGGGAATGGGGGCAATATCAGATCGGAGACAGCAGGAATGCAGCTGTCAAGGTGGCATCCAGGGCTCCTCTCAGCAGCAGCTCCCTCAAGAAACCCTTTGTCTGGCATGTGAGGGTACAGACGGTGGATGAGAGAAAGATGGAGCAGGAGAGAATAATTCACAGACTGTGTGAAACTGGTGGCCATGGGCAGTGCTGGAGCAACAGATTAGCAAGTCCCATCAAAGTGGGCCTCCTGGAGGAAGTAGCCTATAGGGAAAAGAGAACAGAAGAAAGACTTTCCTATTGGCAGAGACCTTGCAAGTAAAGGAAAGACTGGAGGTACATTAGGCAGTGCAGGATAAGCTGAGGAGAATCTCTCAGTTTTGGGTTCCTGTGGAGCTTGGAACCCATGCTGGGAAAAAGTAGCTTTATTAAGGTTTCTCTGACAGAATAATGGAATAATGACAGAACAGAGGGGACCAGCTTCTGCTCTCCAGAACAACTGGAAGGGACAGATAGGGACAGACAGAGGACCAGAAGACTGCATGGAGGTCCTGAAGCTACCTCCAGCTCTGTCCCAGGCCAGTTTTCTGGGGCTTGGTAAAGCCAGCAACTCTTTATTTCACAAGGAATTTTGAAGAGGGAGAGGAGCCTCTCCCCAGAGAAGGGATCCCCAGATGGAGAATCTCAGTGACTACTTTATGTGTCCTCCCTCCTCCATCAGTTCTGAGTCTGCTTGGGCTTGGCCAGCCCAGTCAGAGAAACTCTAGGGAACAATCAATAGTAAAGGCTGGGGTCAGCCCTCAGCTAGTGGAGATGCATGTGTCTGTTCCTGAAAGTGTAGCCGGGCAGAGGACTTGCCCTCCTTCACCAATGTTCTGAGTCTCATTACAGTACAACTGTACTGTACACAGGCAATCTGGCTTCCTGGAAAGCAGCTTCTGTACTGTCTGTCCCTGCAGCGTGAGGGCACCAGGAATTGTAGAGAGTCTGACTGGTCTGCATTTCCTGCTATGCTGCAGCCCCTTGGGGTGGCTGAGGTGTTCAGCATCCCTGTCATTGCTTCTAAGTGGACCTCAGGGCTGGAAGAGGAACTGGGAATTCCCTGGTTTCTGGTTGCCTCTAAGGTTTATCAGAGATGCACTACCACAATAAGCAACAGATAGACAAGGTTATGTATTAGATACTCTGGGGTGGCTGGTCTAAGAGTCAATACCTGTCAGAATGTGACAGCTGTTTGAAGGTTTCACTTCTGAAGCCTCTGGACAGGCCTCAGCCCAGCAATCAGCAAAGGGGAACTCAGGCTTATGAAGACGAGGACTAGCCAATGAGAATATGACAAGGACATTGGGAGGACAAATGAGTTGATTTCATGTTGAATCTTTTCAGTTCCTTCTTACCAGCCCAACATCTCCTGTGCCCCCTGGAATCTTCAGGGAATTTTAGCCTGGATCTAGAATCTGCTCTGGAACAGCCGAGCCTAAAAGTTGGCAGTTGGGTATCTACACATGTTTCTGGCCTCTTTGTGCAGAACAAGAGGGGCTTGGTGTGGAATTGCACTGACTAAATGGGGAGATGCGGCCTAAGAGGTCATTTGGTCAGGTTGAGAAGTTGGGAAATTTCTCTTAGATCATCCTGTCTTTCTCTGCCCAGTTGTGTGATGGGTGTTGGTTACTCCTGTGACTCAGATGGAGGTTCTGGGCCAGGCCTCTTGGGAATGGGTTGCTCCACTTTTATTTTACTGTTTTTGGTGATCAAAACCAGTGGGCTGATTCTACCAGCCTTGCCCTCTGCTGTCCTCCAGCCCCAGGTAGGGACCCCCTCCCACCACTACTCTGTGGCAACCCTTTATCCTTTGTGGGGAATCGATTATGGGGATTCAGCAGCCAGTTATCAGTCAGTCCCTGTCTGAAGTTAAGGGCCACTGGAGAGATGACGAAGGACTAATGAGGTGCACAGGGAAATTGGGGATCACAGTAATCTGGGGATGTAGAGGAGAAAGGTCACTTTGGTGTTTGTTTTTCAGGAGCTATTTGGAGGAAAGTCCAAGGGTGGAGGAAAGGAGTGGAGACTCAGTGGGGACCTACATCTGTCTCCTATTCTTGTTCCATATCATCTTTGGGCTATAGATGGACTTTATCTAAGTTAACTTTTGCTCTCCCAGTTCCCCATGTCTGTATAGTGGACAGGTAGTGACAGAAGTCAAGTGATCCCAGAGAGTTAAGAATACTGTGCCCTCCATTTTCAAGTCTACTAAATGCTGGGGGAACATTCTACCCAGGATGCTCTAGAGTCATGAACAACTGAGCTAAGACATCATGCCTGTCTTTCTCATCAGAATTTTAACCTCACCCACACAATCCCAAAGTTTCCAGAGTCACTTTGCCATCATAGCTAACATCCCACCACATCCTATGCTCCATGTGTGTCTCTTTGGAGGGTCTTAGACTGAGTATACCCAATGGAGAAATTTCTGTTTCCAGCCTCATCTAACTTCTAGAATGCCCAGGCCAATGAAAGCTCATACACTCAAATGTTTCCCTCTGCTAGTCAGCCTAATGCTACTCTATCTCAAAGACCCCAAAAACCAAGCTTTGGGAACCTTGATCTTTGGTGATATGACTCCATGCTCATTCATCACAACTTCCCATCTCCTCAGACATCTTGCCTGAGCCAACCCTAACATGGAAAAGACATCCTTATGTATGTGTCCTTTCTCTGATATAGAACACTATGATCCATATTAATCTTGGCAGGTATCTCCCAAGTGGTGTTCAGTGATCCTGAGAACTCTTCCTGGTGATGTTTTTTGATCAAACCAGAGGTTCGATGCAAAGATCAAAGGATACAGGACATATGGTTCAGGCCCGGTGATGCCAAGGCTCACCTAGGCCACATGGTAGTACTTGGTGACCTCCAGGGGCATAGCCATAGCTCTTAGTAGGGCCATGCCAGTTTGGGGATCAAACTGGGATGGGCATATGGAAAGCTAGCACCCAAACCCCTGTAGTGTCTTCTGACCCATTCTATGTTTTCTTGATGAACTCTGATTTATTTATCAAATCCATCCTGCTGGCCACATCTTCAGACCTCACCTAATTAATTCCCCAATCCTTTTTGCCTCTCTGACCTAGACAATAGAGTTTTGAAGCAGAGTTCAACAAATTCTCATCATTTTCCCATTAAATAGGAAAGGACTCCTTTCTTCTGATTCATCTTTTAGCTTCATTTTCTTTTTCTAGCACAAAATTCCTTGCTTACTGGATATTAAAAGTTCTGTTTTCGAGTTGAAGTGATCTGAGCCCTAGTAATAGACCTTGGGACACATGACCAATTGACTGAAGGGCTTAAAGTCAAACCCATTCCCAGCTCTGCAGGTTGCCTCAGTAGGAGACAGAGATGTGTTGGCAGCTCCTTCTGTGAGCCAGCAGTGAGGAGTTCAGAGTTTTCTTCCCAGGTTAGAGTGAGCCCTTGAGCTGACCCAGAAGTTTTGAGCATTTATCCCTCAGTATTGATGACCATGTATTTTGCCTCCAAGAGATGAAGGAAAAAGTACAAACTCATGTTTGCAAAGCATATTTCTCTAGTTTATCAGCTTTCTCCCTCTCAGCTCAGTTCGGAATGATTTTTAGTTTCTCAGCTTTTATTCCTCTGATCAAAGTGCCCGAGGCAGGGAGTATGGGGGTGTGGGCAGGAATGTTTGGGGCTGAGTCTCTGGTTCTCATCTTCTACACTGTTCTCAAAAGCATTCACAGCTCGAATCTTTACTCAGATGGGCATCGCCTAACTCTCCAAGGGCACTAGGGTTTTGGGTGTCCTCAGAGACTGAAGGCATCTGTCCCCCATCTCTCCTTGGAGAGATCAAAGCCCCTTTCACCTTTTCTTGTCCTCTCTTCTACATCTCTTCACTCAATCTCTTTTTCTCTCTGATTTCCATGCTGAAAAAAAATAATCCATGAGGAGGATTTCGCTGTTCAAAGGATCAAATACCCTTTTCTTTCCTCCACCCCTTTTCAACGTTGCCCCCCTAAAACTGGAAGAGAAAGTACACAAATAGATTTAAAGGTGAGAGAAGAGAAAGAAAAGTTGCGGCAAAGTAATTTCAACTCAGGAAGTAGAACAGTTGAAACCCAGAAAAAAAAATGTTCGCTCAGCAATATGGTCCTCTCCTACAAATTAATTAACCCAGAGCGCTTGTTTAATTAGTGTGAGGGGTAGGGAATTGAGAAGCTAACAATATCTCTCACCCAGTTTAGAATTATGTTCACAGAAGAATTTTCACTTCCTTTCTGGGAAGAGGGGGTGGGAAATGACAGAGCTGCTGGTGGTCTCGAATCAGTGGGAGCACTTGGTAACTGGAGATGGTTTGGAGGTAGAATGGCCTCAGAGGAAGGTTTCTCATTGTAGCTTCTAATTCCTTGTCTCATGCTGGAGGAAGTGCAGCATCACAGGTGAGATCAAAGAGGGGACAATCTCAGCTTTGTGCCCTGAGAATAGACTCTGAGGCTCCAAAGACCCCATGTCCTGGCCTCTCTGTCCCTGACAGGTTCTTTTCCTCATCCCATGTGGTCTGTAAACCTTCTGCATTTCCTATCTTTCATGTGACTGTGGGGATCAGTTACCTCCTGAGGCCCAAGCAAAACTCATGTCTCAGATGTGCTTGGAGAGCAAAGTGCAGGTGCCTGCAGCTGAGGTTGGCATGAAAATCTTGGTAAAATTGGCAGGTGTTAGGGATTCAAGGGGGCTTA
>PVKC010008900.1:0-27520 GCA_004027635.1 Crocidura indochinensis
AAAAAAAAAAGAGAGAGAGATTTCATGATCAGGATGTTGGGCCTACAAGGAGAGTGACTGTGGTAAGGTGGTAAGAGTAGGGAGGGATATAAACTAAAAACATAAACCAGATAAAATCAAAACTACAGATGCACAAGTAATGTTATAAAATTACTTTTTCCACTACGTCTACTTTCAAATTGAGAACTGTTGGAGAAAATATTTTGCACTGGTGCCTTTATATACTTGGTTTCAGATATTGAAGTGTCTTTCTATCTCACCAACTGAAGTGCTGAGTGGATTTCTTGGGCAAATGTTTTTCATTATAAAAGTAGAACCAAGCTAGGGACAATATTTAGGGGGACTCTGTGGGGAGATAACACTCTTCACAGCTCCAGGAAGCACTTACTAGTTTTGACTCTATAAGTTCATCCCTTCATTCTTAGGGGTTTTCCAGTAAAATATCTTGGAGAATTATAATCTTACTTTGTCACTGGGATGCTAGTAATACGAGTAAGAAGAAAATAATTATGTTAAAAAAAACTTCTTAAAAAATGAGAAAACAGCCCTTGTTTAGCAGTTAAATAAGTCTTCTATAGAGAATTCAATTAAGATTATACATAATCTTATATACATAATCATATGTATATATAATATATATAATATATACATATATGTATACACATATATGTGTATATATACATAAACATAGATATTACATACATATACATATATACATACATATACATATATGTATACAATATATACATATATATACAAATGTATATATAACAAGGGAATTTATATTCATTCTTTTCTGTTGTTTACAACTTTATTCCCGTTGAAAGGAATTTATTTTATAAGTTACACTAACTTCAGATATACATATACAACACAAAAAGCCTTAGTACAACAAAGAAAGGAATACTGCTATGTTGATTATATTATCTTGCTATTTTGGAAGTGATTGTATAATTCCTATGTAATTTAGGCGTTTTAATACTAGATACCATGTAGTTCTTACAGTTTGTGGGTGAACACAAATAATGAAAGCTTCAGGAAGATCTTGTTTTTGTCAATACATCTTTTCACTTGACTTAGTCAAGGGAGAAGATAGGCTCCAAATCAAATAAATATGCCTCTTGACTTCACTGGCTAAAATGCAAGCAAAACTGATTTTTCCTTCATGTTGTTTTGCCCCACTGTTAATTTGCATCACTAAGGAATTTTCTAGGAAAGTGCTCAGCAAACTGAAGACTTCCTTGATGCCAAGCTCATAGAAACAAAGTGCTTTCTCTTAAAGTTCTGAAAGAAGCATTCCAAAGAAACCCACCATCAGATTCTGAGCCAGGAACAGCCTATCTATGAAAGAAGAAAAGAAGGGAAGAAAGAAAATGCATAACATAAACAAGAACAGACAAAACCTTAAAGAGGAAGGAGAAAGGAAAACATTTAGATTCCTTGAGTGATGGAAATAAATACCAAAGCTATTAGTTTCAGTTCAAAGAATGTATCACTTTATGCTGTTTATTATTTCTTGAGAATTATTTATTTTATCTTAAAATATCCAGAGGGTAAAAGGGGTCCTGGAGGTAAGCAGCAATGAAACTGACCTGGTCAGGAGAGGGCCGAAGATTGGAATGTTGCGACCTCCCAGGAGATCGATGGTGGTGGTGGTGGTGGTGGTGGTGGTAGTGATGGTGGTCTTCATCGTAGTTATCCGCCATTAGCTTCATTCTGTTCTGTGTCTACAGAGAACAAAAACAAAGGGAGATCCCATCAGGGGCTAGATAACTGGCCAAATAGACTCAGGACATAATCATAGCAACTATAATATTTTTTTTAACTTAGAGGTTTTCATTTGGGTCATATTGAAACTGAATGAAGAAAGAATCATGCCATTGGCTTTGTTATAAAGGATTTGTCATATCCTTAAAGTGATTGCATTCTTGAATCTACATTTGTTGATGTAAGTGTTCTTCCCCTAGGGTGATTTAAAAGGGGGAGAATGTTGGGATATATTCCAGGTGCTTTATTATTTTTTTATATCATCAGGCAATTAGAAAGATCCAGACTTAGTTTACAATCACAATTGTCCACAATCACATCAACGTTCTAGAGCAAGAAAGAAAGAGAAGGAGGTCTTAAATAGTCATGGGAACTCAGAGCCAGAGACAAACAATGGTGTAACAATACAAGACAAAAAATATCATGCACACACACACACACACACACACACACACTACCAGAAACTGCCAAATCCTGGTTTGCTGGAAAGGACTATCAGGATAATTTAATTGATATTGTTATTTGGGGAATTTGAGGAACAGAAGTAAAATTAACTGAATAAGTATTGAACACTAATTTATGTCCTCCTGTGTTTATTACTAAAACAACTAGGTCTCAGTTTTAACAGAATCTATCCCATTCAACTTCTTCCACTCTACCCAATTCAGAGAATCTTAGTGTTTTATTATGAAGGGTAAAAACACAGTGGTAAAGAACCGACCTATTGACATCACAGGATTTAGAAATATGCTTAAAGGCCAAGGATAAAAGCAAATAGACACATTCAGCATGGAACTCCAGGAAACATGGAGTCAAAGATATATTTAGAGGTAAGATGGTCTGGAATCAAGTTCTTCATCATCTCTGCTTTTTACGTGTTTTAAGAGTTTACTCTTTCTAAGTTCTAATTTTCTCAGTTGTCAAATAGGAGTAATAATACCTCCCATCTTAGATGTTCCTTGAGACACAAGTGATATAAAGCAATTTATGTGCAATTTCATTACTTTCATGTAAAGATATTGTAATCAAAGTTAAACCCTGAGCTGGAGGAATAGTATACAAGATACTATACAAGGATATGTACCTTATGTGTGAGGTTCAGAGTTTAATCCTGGTACTATATGACCCAATAAACTATGAAACGTATACCATCAATCCTGATAGTCCCTAACAACACGGGTTTTGCTTGCTCTCACCTTGCACTAAAAAAAAAAGTTAAATGAGCAATTATTATTATGGCTGCTGCTGTTTTCTGTAAGCAATTTGTCCTTAATAATACTATTTTCAGTGTTTGGAATACCTGCTCAGGGTCCTGCTCTCCCCTTTAACTTCTGAATCTGGGTGAGTCACATTAACACCATATGAGGTTCTGTGATATTTCAGCTTTCCACAGTTCCCAAATCATAGAGTTATCTGTCAGTAGACTTGAGCCTCTTTCTGTCATTGGCCTCTCCTCAGAATCTAGCACAAGACCTAGAGCAGAGTGTTTCAAATTTATCTGGTTGCTGTCTGTATGCCCCATCAAAAGAAAAGCTGCTGAGCACTTTCTATCACCTAAAAAATGTGTCTTTTATATGAATACATAGAAAAGTGCCCCCTGACCCACGGTATTGAAAGCCACTACCATCCTTCTGAATCATTCTAGTGTTCTCTGTCGAAGGTGGGGTCAAGTGGAATGAGATGATACGGTCCACATTGGGAAACACTATCCTATAGAATACAATACAGGATCCTTGCTTGTTGATGCAAAAGTGACAGATAAAGAAAAAGGGGACCCATAGTTGAGAGCTATTGAGATCTCCTCAGGTGAACTACAGGGTTGTTTTTCAGTCAGAGAAGGTCACTGAGAGTTGACAAGGTCTCCAGGGTTTCTGTAAACATCCTGTGAACAACTAAAGATGACCCAGAGACCTCAACACTTGGGGACAGTGTTCAAGTCAGAGTCTGTCAGAGCCTCCAGCCAGTTGATATTTTATTATGTCACATAAATAATATTCTGATAAAGAAAAGACAATTCTAAGCCTTATGAAATATATTCTCATAGTGTTTTTAATATACAGTCTACACATTGTCCTAAAAATCTTCCCTGGAGAAGTCACAAGTCTCCTTTGAAGTTACAAAAAACTAAGGAATTGATTTCAGCTCCTAGAGTCTCTATATTCTCATAGAACCTGGAGACTTTCTGAGTTCTCCAGTTGTCGATCTCTAGGCTTTTCTTTTTGCCATGGCATCAGCCAAAAAGGCAAACAGCTAAACAGGTAGAAATAGCTTTCCCATAAAATCTTTAGTTCTGTTAAGTTTTTGAAACACCTCATGCCTCGTTTCTACCTGCCAGAGGATGTCTCCTGATTTACTCACTCTAGTTTTATAAATGTGTACAATATCTGAGAGTCCCCAGAGTGGATATAAAAATGCATACATATGGATGAAAACAATAAAAATAGAGGCAAAGATCTGCCTAAAAATTAAATAAAAAATCTCAGTCAACCTTTGGCAGCTGATAGCATTTCCACCCTTCATTTGTCCACTAAAAACGTCAGAAGACCCAATGGACAAGTTATGTCCTGTGAGAAAGAGCAGGACCAAGGAGCCTTTGCTGACCAAGTACTGAGCTCCCCTGTACTCAGCCCTTGTACAAGAGATTCAGAAATTCGGGGTTCACACCTAAAATTCCAGTATTGTCAGGAGCCTGTACTTTTGAACTCATAAACTCATACATTTGGAATTGTTTCTTGTAATAGAATTCTGAGAGCCTGGAGGGAGCTATAAGCTCTGCTATGGTCCAGAAGGAAGAGACTCACCCAAAAATGAAAGATGGGACCTAAATGAACCAAATAATTCAGCTATTGTAAACATCATAATGTCCTTATCCTTTGGGGAAGCTCCTGTAATTTTATGAGATTAGTTTCTTACCAACAACAAGCCTAAAGTTCCTTACCTTTGAACTGTATCCCATAAAAGAATGTATAAGCTAAACAAGATGCTATATGCAGTCCTAAATGTGTCTGCTGAAATGAGGTGTTGGAGAATAGGCATGTCATGGGATAAAGACTGTAAATGAATGATGTCATCCTTCCAATTTGGTGCCGAAATATAAATAAACCACGTTGTTCATGTGAATACCAGATCTGGGGGAAATGTACACAGTGCAATTGTGAGCGGAAGAGGCTTCTTTTGATTAGTCTGGGCTGGAAGAGGAGAGTGTGAAATGGATATGAAAAATGAGAGTTTGGCCTGATACTCTAGACCATTTTTATTTATCTTGCTTGTAACATATCCCCTAAACTGTGACCGATTTCTTACAGGCTGGTTGCTAGTATTCCCTTCTAGAAGAAAAAATCATGAACTAACCATGCTCACTTAGTTGTCAAATAGAAAATTTTTTAAATTGAGATTACCTGACCTCACCTCTTCCTAAGTACATTGGCTTCCTAATATACTAAAAATGAATCGAAAAGATAGAAGCTACAAATAACACTTCCTAAACGTAGATGAAAGAAAAACTGCAGATAATTGAAACAAGACTTGGAACAAAGAAACTATTTGTTCCAATAATTCTAGACACGTTATCCAGGTGATGCTTTGTATAATGGTTCATATCTCTGCAGCCACCAGATACAAGAGTTGCCCACCACAGAGTTTGAACCAATAAATTCTTCGGGCTATCATAACTGAAATCTTAGGAAAACCAATATGGAGTTGGGAAGGAAGAGATTTCTATAGCTCTGAGCCTGTGAACTTAGAATCATTTAGCAATCCACTGAAACCCATTTTTATTTCCTTTCCATTGTCTACCAAACTGCTGACCTGACACTTTTGCCTTTGGCTGTGCTATATTCATTTTACTCTATTATGTCATAACTGCTGAGACAAATCTAATCAGCAGATTTCATTTTTGATTTCCTCCTCCTTCCAGGCGCCATCTTATTTCTCTAGGGCAATAACCCTCTAAAGGGCTCTCCTTTTGCACTCTGGCCTCCCTCTGAACACAATCCACAGCCTAAGTAACATCAGGCTCTGGTTGTTCCCTAGTTTTAAGTTCCCAGAGATTCCTGATTACTCTAAAAAACTAACAAGCCCCAATTTCTCACAGTTATGAGGCTTTTGAGAGATATTGTTCCTCACCCATCAGACTCACCTCATTGTCATCCCTTATGACTGAAGGACATGCCATGACCTTCCTTTTCTACACCTTTACTTGAGTTAATCCCATTAGTTCATTTGGCCTTTACTTCAAAATGATCACCTCCAGATATGCCCTCTCTAAGATAATTCATTAACCTCCGAAGACTACACCTTTCTTTTTTAGAATAATATCTTTATTTAAGCACCATATTACCAACATGTTTGTAGTTGCATTTGAGTTATAAAAAAAGTACACCCCTCTTCATCAGTGCAGCCTTCCCACCACCAATGCCCCTACCCCCTCATCCTCTCCTACCTAAAACTATAGTTTTCTACTGCTTCATTCAGAGTCCTGAATGCCCAAATCACTCAAGATTTGTTGTTGTTGTTGTTTTTGTTTCTGTTTTTGTTTTTGGATCACACCTGGCAGCACTCAGGGGTTACTCCTGGCTCTATGCTCAGAAATCGCTCCTGGCAGGCTTAGAAACCATATAGCATGCCGGGATTCAAACCACTGTCCTTCTGCATGCAAGGAAAACGCCCCACCTCCATGCTATCTAACCGACCCCAATTCTTAGCTCAATAAATAGAATAACATGTTTTCTGGGCTTTTGCCAATATTCATTTAAAAATCTCTTTAGGGAAGTACTATGTCTGAATTATCCTGACACTTCTCTTATAGTCTATAGCATAAGTAAGCAATCATATGTCAAATAAAGGTAGGCATATAGAAATGAATGAGTAGCAGGTAAAAAAAAGTGAACAATTAGCCTCCATGATGATCCAGTTGGACATGTATCTCTTCATGTGAGAGTCTAACTCTCCCTGTCATACAATCGGTTTTGATTATTGCTGCTCTTGAGAGGGCTAGAACAGGATATGTACATAGTTTTTCAGCTGTTAGAAAAGTCCAATATGTCTTCTTCACAAAAGTACTTATTCCTTAAAACATATCAGTGAATTACTCTATGTCACCAGTTACATGACTTACTTAGAATAAGAACCATTGGTGTTCTATAGAGTTCATTTCCTCACTGTCATCTAGAATAGGGGGCATTAGAATACTTTTGTTAGCACCAAAGGCCAACCATAAAAAGTTGAAACTCCATTAGCTAAAATCTCTGATAAGCACCATTTGTGAAAAGGTGCCCTCTGCTTCATTTATCTGAATATTTCTGAGGAGTTTATACAAAGAAATCTTGAAACAAAATCAATTTTCAATTGATTAGCAAGAGACTCAATATCTTAATAGCAGTATGTAGTCATAAAAGTGTAATATTAAAACTGCCTTTAAAAATATTTTAGCAAGGTGGCAATAATGAACTATGCTTTTGATCAGTCATCTGGATCAAATTAGCAGTAAAGATTTCATGAATAGGGCTTAAATAAAAAATATAATAAGACTTGTTGCTATGGGATATGGAAATAACACTATACCACAGCAATTACAATTTCTTCTATCAAGTTTTCTTTATTTCTTCTTTCCTGCCAGGGAAATAGATATAGTCCAGAACTCTTCTACTGGCCTTATTTCTGCCAAATCAGAACAAGGTCAACTGTTCTTGTCTTCAAGTAGAAGATGGGAAAAACAGACAACAAATGGACAGTAAAGAAAGGAGGGATTTCCTAAACATCCACCAGACCCATATGGCAATGAATTCAGTGTGGTCTAAGTTCTCATGCACAAGCCACTCTTGGAAGATAAATTGATCCAGGAGGAATCTATCTATCTATCTATCTATCTATCTATCTATCTATCTATCTATCTATCTATCTATCTATCTATCTATCTATCTATCTATCTACCTATCCATCCATCCATCATCTATATCTATAAGGAAGCTGAAAATCTAATTAAAGGAATGGAGTGCATGCTTTGCATGTGAGAATCCTAGGATTCTATTTCCAGTACCACACGCCCTCTTGACCCCAACACTAATAAGTATGCCATCCCACAATGCCATTAGATAATTAAGCAACACTAAGAAACTTTAAGGGAGTTAAGAAGGGAACAATAATGGGAAGTTTGCTACAGACAGTGGGAAGAAATTTATTCAATGCGCACTAAACCTCTGAAACCACAACAGAAACCAAGTATAATAATGTGCAAGGTTAAATGTTTGGTTAGTACACTCCAACTGAATCCTTGGTTTGCTTTTTAGATAACTAGTTTTATATCTTATTTCTTAGATGAAAACAAGTCCACAGTTGCTTAGTGAATCGTGTACTAGGTTTAAATCCAGATTTCTAATTCCAAAAACCAAAGACAAAAAGCAAAGACAGAGGAATTAAGAAAACTTACTATAACATATATGGAGAGGAATAGGAGGAATAGAATTGGGTGCAGCGATAATAATACAGTGACTGGGGCATTTGCTTTGCATCTGGTTCACCTACGTTCAAATCCTGACATTCCATATAATACTCTCAGCTACACCAGGAGTATTTCATGCATTCAGAGACAGTATTAATCTTTTAGCACCAACAGATGTGGTCCCAAAAGAAAAAAATATCAAAGGGAGGCCAAGTGGTAGGATGTTTGCCTTGCACACAGCACCTGGGTTTGATCCCTGGCATCCCTGAGCCTGCCAGGAGTTTTTCCTGAGAACAGAGCCAAGAACAGCCCATGAAAACCACTGGGTGTGACCCTAAAATCAAAATAAAATTGAAGAAATATACTATGTAATTCAGTTGATATAGGAAAAATTGGTTCTATAAAGGGGAAAAGCCCCCAAAAGGCTCTGTATATCAGACATCTCTTAACTAAGATTTAAAAACTGAAAGGATATGGAATATCCTTTACCTCTAAACCATACTGAGAGGAAAACAGATCAATAAGGCAACACAAAAAGGGAATAGAGTGTATGCATGTGTGTCACTTTCTTTACTTATTTACTAAATGTGGGTAGACCATTCAGAGAATTGAGTTTTAAGTTGTTCTTCATTATCTCAGTTTTCAGAACTTATAGAATTGGGCATCTTTATAGGAAATTAAGATAGAGCTAACCCACATATACATACACATGTCAAAATGTGACATGCTGAGAAATGAACCCTTTGAACCTCCCCGTGTTTATACAAATCTATAACATCAACATCTATAGCATCAGTTGTGCCTTGGAAACAAAATTTACCTTCCCCAACTCATTCAACTTATGAATCCTTCTCACTCTCCATCCATCCTTTGACCAACAGAAAAAATAATGAAACTGTCTCTTTCAACTTTTTCAAAGAAGCCTCTGTAATGCTCATTTAGATAGACAAAATATTGGTAAATCACTGTGTAGGTTCTGAGAATTTTTATGTACTCATGGAGTGTTATTATTATGATTATTATTTATTTTATTTATTTAAAAAGTTAGTATCTAACCTCTTCAATTTTGGGGAAAACTTGTGAATTGATGAATAGTTCTGGATGTGCTCCTGTTTTTTATATCTTGAATCCCTGCATCATATTTTTGTTTGTTTGTTTTTTGAGAAAGAAGTGGCCAGAGGAAGCTCTGTCCAGGTGCATGGTTGAATAAGAACTGAGGCAGATGGGATTTCATTAGCCTTAAAGAAAATTTCTCTCTAGAAGAACAAGGAGTGATGGATATAAAATCAACTCAAACTTGTGGTATGTTCTATAATATATTAGAGGTCAGATAGATAGCACAGAGGTAGAGCATTTACCTTGCATGTGGCCAACCTGGGATGGACTTGGGTTTGATTCCTGGCATCCAAGCCTGCCAAGAGTTATTTCTGAGCACAGAGTCAGAAGTAACCCCTGAATGCCACTGTGTGTGACCCAAAAACAAAACAGAACAAAAAGAATTCGGTAGGGTCCAGCATTAACTGAACAGAGTGGACTATACCTGCATTGACCTTTCCCTTCCTAATCTGTCTCCATTTTATTTTACCATGCTTCTTGGAATCACCTCCCAAATAAAGTCCCTGCGCCAAATCCTTTGTGTGTTGGCTTGTGTTTGTAGGGATCCCAGCTAACACTGTGTTGAATGATTAACAAGTCTATGTCTAACTTGTATAGAGGACTGACATTCCTGTGACTACTAGGCCTTTCCAGGCTCAACACTTGTGATTTCTCATCACCCCGGAGACAGATCTTTCACCTTCTGTAGGGAAGTAACACAGGCTTTAAATGAATTCCACTTCTGCCAAATATTTACTCTGAGACTCAGACTGACACATGTTTCCCTGAGCCTCAATTCCTAGAACTATAAAATGGGCAAGGGAAGGAAGAAAGCCTTTAATATGAACCTGACTTCACCTGGTATATTGTTTTTATCCTTAATTGAACTTCTGTTTGCGTGTTATTTTTCCTTTTGTTTTCTGAAAATTAGGAGAGAATTAATACAGTAAACAATTTCCTTTTGCCACATCAGATTCCTGAAAAATTCTCCAAAGGTTAGAGGTAAATTATTATAATGGAGGTAATTTTTTGCTTTTGTTTTACTACCAACCAATGCTGCCCATAGGGCAGGAATTCCTTATAGAGATCATTTTTATGTGATCTGCTACTAATGTGTTGATTTGTAACCATAATAGTGGTATGAAAAAAGCTAGTACTGAGGAAAGGAGACATTTGCTGAAATTAATACCTATTAATATTCAATGCTTGCCTAGTTTTTCCAGTTACCAAGCACAGAACTCTGCTCCTATGTTCTCATTTAATTACTAACCCAAATCCTGTGATTCTGACTAGAGAAGGAACCATATCCAATTTTTTTTTAAAATAGCTACAATAATATAGACAGAAATCCATAAGAACCAACAACAATTATAAAACCTCTATATCTGCCCTGGTAGATATTTATATTATCTCTACTTTACAAATCAAGAAACAGAACTCCAAGAAATTAAAAAAAACATAATGATTATGCAATTTTGGGTTTATAGATTTGGGTCTATGAATTCTGACATACCTGACCACCAAACCCTACTCTTCTGAATCTTAAGGTCATAAGGGGTGGAGGGAGGACAACCCTGGTGGTGGGACTGGCCTTGATTCATTGTCATTATGTACCTAAATATTACTGTGAAAGATTTGTAATTCACTTTTGGTCACAATAAAGATCATTTATAAAAAAAAAGAATTTCATTTAGGTAGAAAAAAAGTAATAATCAATTGATTAAGACTGATCTGGAAAAGAGTTCTCATTTTCAGGCTATTGATGTCAATAAGGGTTGAGAAGATAAGTTGCTCACTTTTAGTATAAAGTTTAATGTGAAAATAATGAAACTTATACACATCATGGAATCATGCTTAAATGCCAAAATTCATGCTGCTATCTAACTTGAAAACAAATTCAAAAGCTATTACACAAACTCATACAAACAAATGTGCAGTTCTTCAACCAATAAGATGAATTTTATTGTCTTAAGTTTTTATTGATTCTTAAATACTTACTGTATTTTTTGTCCTTAGCCTTAAATACTACTAAAACTGTAGGTAAGCAAAGAATTTCTAATATCCCCAAAACTGGTGGGAGGGGGGATGTTCTGGGGGAAGAGAAAGCTCTAGAAGTTTTAGTAACTTAGTTAAGCAAGGTCTATTTAATTAAGTAGTGAGCAGCTCATGCTATACTTAGCTTTTAAACACTTGTAAAGTCCTCTTCATTCATTTATCTTACTTGTCACTGACAAGCTCTTCAAGGGCTGTTACAGTATGCAGAGTATGAAGAGCCTGCGTAAACAACGCATATTTTATGTGGAGTCTAAACTGTTTTAACTCTGAGAGTCAATAGAAGGTCTCGGACAAAAAGGAGAAAAAAAAATTAAAAAAGAAACCACCAGACTCTTCCTACTAAACACAGGACACTTTCTGGCATGTCTATTATGAACTTCATTAGAAAGTGAGCTTCAAAATAAAATTCCAATTTTGGAGGGGGGTGATGGTAGCCAAGAAGGAGAATAAGGGAGAAGGGAAAAAGGAAGGAAGAAGAAAGGAAAAGAGGAATGGAGGGAAGGGCTGTGGTTGGGAATAAATTTTAAAAATCACCACATGAATAAAAGAAAGGAGAGAAGAAAGAAAAAGGGAGACTATGTTCAGACATGGGGTTCTTAGATCTGAAGCTTGTGCTGAAAAGGTAAAGAAAATTATTCACATCAATTTTGCTTTATATTGCTGAGTTTTCCTTGATAGAACTGGCATCACCATGAACACCCCAACTGGTAGAAAAATTCTCAGGGTACAGTTTCAAGGAATTGGTCAACAGACAGTGTGAACTGCCAGTCTAAAGATAAGAACACAAGAAGCTGAAAGATCCAGCCATTCCTCAGAAAGGCGAAGAGTCTTAGAACTAAGCATCTCCAGAGGAGAGACATAGCTGCATAATAGGACTAGACACGAGGATTCACAGAGAGTTCATGCATCTTTTAAATAGTTTTGGCTTTACTCTCACATGTATTTGAATAAATTAAATAGGCACATCATACAGAGAATTCACAGAATGTCGAGCATTAGGAACCAGAAAACATCACAAAGCAGGTTTCCCAAATGATTGAAGCTTGAGATATCCCATCAGAAGGGAAGAAACACTGAGAATGACTGGACTGAAGTAGTGGGCATGGTTGGGCAATAGATCTGACTGGAAATAAAGCATAAAAGAGAAAAACATTTTCCTGTAGGGCCCCTGACCTCAAATTGTGAGAAACCTGGGCCTTCCTTGTAAAAGATGCAATTTTTTCTCCAATGAAGAGGACCTCCCTGATACAACCCCTTCAAAACAAAACAAATGACAACAAAAGGAGAGCAGGGAGGGTGTGGGCAATGAAAAACATGTGCTGGGCCTGCTGGCCTGTGCTGAACAGAAACAGAACACCAAGAGGCAATTGCTGAGAGAGAAGAGATTTGGCATGCCAGGGGGGTCTTGGCAGCAGGAGAGCAAGAGGATGAGAAGAGAGAGAAAAGATATATAATAGATAGATAGATAGATAGATAGATAGATAGATAGATAGATAGATAGATAGATAGATAGATAGATAGATAGATAGATAAGTGGGTAAGTAGATATTTAGATAGGTAAGTGGGTAAGTAGATAAATAGATAATAGACAGAGAGATAGGTAGGTAGGTAGGTAGATAGATAGAGATGATTAGATAGATGATAGACAAACAGATAAATAGATGATTGATAGATAGATAGATGATAGATAGATAGATTAGATAGATAGATGATAGATAGATAGATAGATAGATAGATCATAGATTATAGAGAAAGAGAGATATAATAGAGAGGGAGGTATAGAGAGAAAGAAGTAGAGATATAACAAATCTCTCTCCCAGCTACTTTTATATTGTGTAAAACAACTGAAGAAAATGTAAGCATAGTTACTAGTTTTCCAATCATTTTAAAAATGAGTGGAAGAGAGAAATGGTAACAGTGTTCCAAGTACCAAATCTAAAAATCTATCAAATCTCCACCATTTATCTTCTCCTTTGGGTTATCTGTGGGGTCATCCTCCCCGAGTTTGGATTTCAGACCTGTACCTGCTTTCCATGGAATATTCTGAACTTGTCCTTCCTAGGACCAGTTTAGTACTTCCTGGTAAGGGAGTTTTCATCACATATTCCATTCTGGATAAAAAAAAATATTAGTAGATCCACCTAATTTCACAAACAAGACAGGCATATCTTTCACAGATTATTCCACATGATCCCCAAGCTAATATTCCCCTATAAAACAAATGTGGAGTCTCATCTATAACCATCATCTTCTGTCCTGAAAATATGACCTTAAAAAAGAAGAACTTTGGGTGTGTGGATCTATCAACAATCACATTTCCAGAAAGGATATAATGATATTTTAATTTCCTCCTGAAATGCCCAGGTGCTGAATTGTCCTGTTTCCTGTCCATCTTCCAGTCTATCACATGGCTGCATTTGGAGAAGCAGTTTCTTAGTAATCTGTTTAAGTTAGAATGCCAAAATCTGGGGTTGGAGTGACAGCACTGCAGTAGGACATTTGCTTTGCACTCACCCTCCCAGGGTAGACTCAGGATCAATCTCTGACATCCCATATGGTCCCCCGAGCCTGCCAGGAGAGATTTCTGAGCACAGAGCCAGGAGTAACTCCTGAGCACTGCCATGTGTGGCCCAATTCCCACCCAAACCTATAGAAATAGGATGCGATGCCAAAGCCTATTTTTTTTCTATGACCTAGCAATAGAAGGAGCCTAAGTACAAATTATTTAAATATACTACATTTGAAACTGAACAAAAGATTATAATGAAAAACTAAAATTTCTTCTCAGCACTAGAAGAAGGTGGCTCTTTTCCTACTCTGTGCAAAGTCTCTTCAAACTTTTCAACTCAAAAATCCAATACATGGATTTTCAAATTTTAATATATGAACAATAATGTTCATATTCAACTACTTACAACTGGAGGCTAAATATATTTTTATTAGCTCACTAGCCACTTCTATTTCACTATTTGTGATCCTCTTTTTAATGCCTTTTTATCTACTTTAATGGGATGGTAGGGTTGGACATTTTCCTATTGGTCTTATGAGTAATTATTTATATAAATAATAAAATAATTATATATAAATTTAATGAATGGAAGCGGCTTTCAGGCATATATAATCGTAAATCAAAGGAAGATGAAAGGCAGTAAGAACAGGCCATGAGGAATGGGGAATGTGTATATGCAGGTCAGATTTGAGAAGGTGAAGGACATGATGATTTGAATTTCTTAGAATTGATATCTCCACTTGAGAAGGAGAGTAAAAGAGCAAGTATTAGCTAGTTGGTGAGGGGGACTCAAAAAGAGATGTCTCTTTTCCATTGGTGACACAGACCTTGATGGTGATGGTTACAGGAGACCTAATGCCCATAGCAAGGTGATGCTTTACTTCTCTGAAGAAAAAAGTTTTGGTTTTTTGAATGTCTGAACTAGCTATGGTTGAACAATGGACATATAATGCTACTTATCGTTTATTGTTGTGTGGCAACTATCACAATTGATACCCACCATGACCCTTTCAACCCCCACCAAAAAGCAATCCCAGGAATTCCCTATGTAACAGTCTTAGTAGAAACATAATTACTATTGATGGGGATTTTTTTTTTTGTTCTAAAGGGGATGTCCAATGCATCCCATTGGATACCTATATATTTTAAGCTTTTGAGTTGCAATTTTAGTCCACTAGCCTAATACTGTCTTTCAGAACAACTAGGACTTGAGACATTTTAATTCAGTTGAACTTTATCTCTAGCTTCTCTGTTCCAATCATTTTTATCCTCTCCACTCATCAATCATACTCCACTTCTCTGAACTCTCTCCTCTCTCTGTCTCTCTCTCTGTCTCTGTAGTCCCTAACACATGGGCTCATTACATGTCACAGTTCCTCTTAGAATAGGTAAACATAGTTTGAAGTTAAGTCTTTACATATGGTCTTACCTGAACTAAAAACTATATATATATAAAAAAAGACTCTCTTGTTTTCATTGACATCTTAGCTTCTGCTAAGCAATAACTAAAATACAAAATTTGAGTAGACAAAACTATCCTGCTGTTCACATATATTTATGCAAATGTGTGTCCCCAAATTTTAATCTAAATATAAACTTTATTGTTTGCTTAGTAAATATTTGCTTTAAATTTATCAGAATTTGGGGTGAGAATTTCATGCTGCTGAGAAATGTTCCTCAATTCTAAGTATGTTTTCTGTTTTGTTTGTTTGTTTTGTTTTTTGGGTCACACCCGGCAATGCTCAGGGGTTACTCCTGGCTCCATGCTCAAAAATTGCTCCTGGCAGGCACAGGGGACCATATGGGGCACCGGGATTCGAACTGATGACCTTTTGCATGAAAGGCAAACACCTTACCTCCATGCTATCTCCCGGGCCCCCTAAGTATGTTTTCTATTGTGTTAATGTTCTCAGCTTTGAGGCATCACACTTTAAAGCACGTTTCTTCAAAATCTTATGTAATTATGTCCCTGAACACTTAGAAGGACAGACAGGACTCCTTAATCAAGCTACCTAGAAAGAACAGTTTAATCAAGTTTAAATTCATCTCATTCATTTCTACCGTCATCCAGTCCTTATTTGCACTGGTGAAGTGGGGTGTTCTTTTTATAACTGAAACCCAACTACATGCATGTTTGTAATCCTGGTGCTTAAATAAAGATGTTAATTTTAAAAAGAGAGAGAATTGAATTTGCTGTATCAAATACCTAGCTTAAATCCTGGTAACGGTGTTTATACCATTTCTTTGGACTATCTTTAAATTAACCTTATCAAAATCCAAATTGAGTTTAATATCACTTAAGCTTCATTAACAAATAAAGGATCTTAGTGATTGCCTTTTAAATAAATTTCATAAGCATCCAATTTAATTTACTGATGTAAATCTGTGTCTGTGTGATTTTAAGGCTATATTGTAACACATTTGATATTATCAGATAAAATTCTGAAGGTAGATGAAGCTCAGAAAAATCAAACTATGTAGACAGTTGATTTCACTCATTATCTTGGTGGTTTCATCCACTGCTGACAGGATTATAAATTTGCAATAATATTCTCAAGGGCAATTTGGTAGTATGTATTAAAATTAAAAATATGCACATCCCAAAGGCCAACAGTCTTTCAGAGAGGAAAGCTGAATAAGTATAGGGGTGAGTATAAATAAAATTCCCTGGGTGCAGATCAGAATAGCAGTTAATAAGAAGAAAATTATAATATTCCTACGCTAAGATTTTTCTGAGTAAATTACTGAATGTCTCTTGTTCATATAGAATTCTCAAAGATTATTCTTCATTAACTTGAAGTGATGCAAATTATATTCACCAGAAGGAAAGACAATCACAACTTATAGTTGAATGGTAAAAAGCATTTAGTAAAATAACCTATGCATATAAAACAACATGAATCATCATATATGGGATGTTTTTGTTTCTGTGTCTACAAATGCATACATTCATATAAGCATTTATGAGAAAAGTTCAGAAAATAAATATAAAATAAAATCAATAGTTGGATGCTTGAATTTCAGTTTATTTTTACATTTGCTCAATTCCAAATTACTTGAAAGTAGGAAATATTGAAATAGAAAAATATTTTATTTTTTAAATAATTTTCAATAGTTGAAAATATAAAATAGGAAATAATAAATGAATCATTCACTCTACTTGGCATTCCAAAAAATACCGAGATCATTTTTTCCCCAAATTGGAGGAATGTAGTGGGAAAATCATTTTAATTCAGTGAGAAAGACTCCTGAGACCGATCTGCTGTTTCTCTAATCTGGTCAACTTCAATAGTTTCCCGAGGATTAGCAAAACCATGAGTCGTTTACCCCTTCAACTTCTTTTCCTGAAAATTCTGATTAGGTTGAAGGATCAGCATCTCGAAGCTATTGCTAGTTTAGCCCCGAACAGAGTAACTTCCTCCAGAAGAGGCAGATAACAGACCTGGTTCCTTTCAAATTCTGAATTATGCTTGCAAGGGGAGGCATGGCAGGGAGTCTGCACAATAGCTAGATGGGAAAGGAGTGTCTCCCAAATGCTTGTCAGGCGCAGACCCAAAACTTGAATGCCAAATTCAAGTTCCTCCCCCAGATTTCCAGGGTGCTGAGTTGAATCCAATCTCTTTCCATCTGAGTTTTGCATCAAGGGGCAAAGATTGGGAGTATCTCTTCACTGGGTCTTTTCAAGTTAAGAGACTTATAATAGTACAGCTCTAAATTCAGGAAATATCTTGTAATAATATGGCATTGCAGTAATGTATAGGCTAAAGTCATGTAAGAAATATTCGTCTCATTCCCACACTGAACTCAGTAATTATATAGGAGCTTGGACATTAAGGACCCAGACATAAAGGAGTGGGTTAAAAAGCATAATTATTGCTCAGACACTGCCTGTGCCTGGGGACATTTCAGGCCAAGTCCTCTTCGATGAAATGAAAACAGAACACCCCAAATCAAATGGAAGACTTCTCTTTCTTTCACTTCCCTCCTGCTTCCATTTTTGTCCCCCTCCTGGATCAAATTTGGGAATGTAACCCATAAAAAATCGCGTGTCATAATGATTGTTTATGAACATGCCTGGTTTAAAATGTCAGCAAAGTAGTCTCTTTGGGTTCTAGAATTTTTGTCGTTTTCAGTTCCTTAGAAACTCATAGACACCAAAGTTCTATATTTAAAATTTTATTTGAAATGTATGGTTCAGAGGAAACATTTAAAATTTTTATATATCAGAAGTTGTATCATTAAAGGATGTACTAGTTGATTTTTGATATTGTGAAGATGGAATGCATTCATTAAAGATTCAAATCATTTCTAGGTACAGAAAGTCCTTGTCAAGTTTTGCTTTCTTCAACATCAATTTTTAGGGCTTGTTCTGATTAGTCGTGAATTGGATCTTTCATTAATGCATTCAAGTTCAGTGTTTTAGTGTTTCTAATTATCTCTGTCTGATTGGGTGTGGGTGTGAGCATGCCCCATAATGGACATACTTCCTGTCCGAGATTGGCTCCTGCATTGTCTCCTGAGATATTAAGATAGGCTGAAGTCATCTCCTACTCTTTTTTGTAATAAGTCGGTTGGGAAACAAATCAATAAATGAATGGACATATGTTATTGTTAAGTATGAGAAATGTTGGAGATGGTTCTTTAGAAGTTTGGTGGTAGTTTTGTTACCAGACTTTGTCATTAGAATTTATCTCTTAGCTTTCTCCATCAGACTATGGTCAAATTGTATTTGTGGTATGTGTAGGGGGGGGGGGGATGTTGGGTCATGCCAAGTGGTGCTCAGGGGTTACTCCTGGCTCTGTGCTCAGAAATTACTCCTGGCAGTCTCTGGGGACCATATGGAATGCTGGGGATTGAACCCAGCTCAGTTGCTTGCAAGGCAAAGCAACGACTCACAAATACCCATTGTGCTATTGCTCAAATCACAGGTCAATTTTATTTTTTAATACTTCCTTAAAATTGTATTTTCCAAGTGAGGATTCATTGTACTTTTAAGTATACTGGAAGCAAGGTAATGTTCTAGCAGATGCTTAAGTTTCATCAAACCCAGGACAAGCCATCAAAGGAAAAAAAAATGACTCTGCAATGTAATTAAAGAATCACTTACCATTAATCAGGAAACTTAGTTCCAAAACTTGCTTTTTTGTTGAATTTTCATACCATATTTTCTTAAGCATCAGAAAAGTTCAGTCACTAGGCAAGATGAATTTCTTCCCTTTCTACAAAATTCACTTTTCCTCAAAATGCTCCATAGAAACTCTCCTTAAATTGTCCCATTGCCAATCCTATCTATACACAAATTTTTTTTTCTTTGCTGGTACTTCCTTTGCAGGAGTGACCCCTCCCTACAAAACCGAAACCTAACTTGTCTATCACATCTAACTTGTACTTAAAATATACCCTGCTAATCTCATTTTCTTAAGTGGAAGTGACCTTGAAATATAATGAAAATGAGGGGCTGGCGATATATTACAGCAACAAGGAATTTGCCTTACATGCAGCAAATTTAAGTTTGGTCCCTGGCACCTCATATGGCCCCAAACCCACCAGGAGTGATCCTTGAACACAGAACTAGGAGTTAACCTTGAGCACTTCTTCGTGTAGTCCCCAAACAGTATATCCCCACCATATAATAATAGCAAAAAGAAAAAAGAAAAAGAAAATTAGCAACATGGTTAGAAGGTATGGGTCAGTCACAAAATAGCTGTTCAACAAAATTAATATAAATTGATAAATTAATCTAATTAAAATTAAATTAATAGCTATTCAACCACCAGAAAAATATTCAATCTCTTTGATTCTGTACAATTGGCATCAGCAGGTAGCTGGTTAGCAAGGTAAGTGCTGTAGGTATATAAATTTAGTCTATAGCTTCTGGTATTTTTTTATTTTGGTTTTTGGGCCACACCTGGTGACGTTTAGGGGTTACACCTGGTTCAGGGGACCACATGGTATGCCAGAAATTGAACCCAGGTCTGTCCTGGGTCAGCAACATGCAAGGTAAATGTCCTACCAAGATGCTATCGCTCCGGCCCCAGCTTCTGATTTTTTTTTTTATAACCCTGGAATGTCTGGAACAAGATTCAGTTTCTCTTGTGCTCTGTTGATCAACTATCTCTCTTATTAACTATTGTGTGTCCTGTGCTGACAGGCTTTTCTCAACTCCTACCCTCATTTCCATCACATTGTACTCTGTAAGACTCATTGACACAACACCTGGACACAATGGTAGTCAAGTCACCCCCAATTTTGCCATTTGATTTACATGTACTCTGTTTGAACTAGCAAAGCATCTAACAAGAGAGCAACATTAGGAACTTAAAGATATTTTTTTCCACTGTGTTGGAGGGGTGAGGAGTGTTGTAAACTTTATTAGACCAATGTCTCTGAAATGCTGATTTCTCAATAAGATTAATCAATATTTTTCCCCTTTCCTAAGAGCTCCTGCTGAAGCTGACCTGGGGTTGCTATTCGATGAAAGTAGGGAAAAAAACTCACTGGACTCTGTCATAGGAGGATCAATGGTATGATTGCTGCTATAGTTATTAAAACTATTCTAAGTATTCAGCCCTACATACGTAAATTGTTTTTGAAAATGTTGTCTTGAGAATGTCAGGAATATTACAGAGAACCAGCAGTTAAAAAATAATGATCTGTATTATTTCTATAGTTCTTGTCTTTTACTTTCATTTGCATGTGTGTCCTTCCTTCTTTCTTTATCAATTAATGTATGGTGGCACAGCATTAAGTGCCTTGTAAATTCTCAATTGGGAATCATTGCATACTTAGGAAATGTCCAAGATTTCAGCTCTCTTTTTCAGCATGATGCTGCTAATGAAGCTAATGAAGAATGAGGAATAGATTTCTTTACATCCCTCTTTTCAAGTTGTCTTGCTTCCCCCCCCCCCCGAGGATTCTCTCTGAGGTCCTGGGAACACTTCAATCCTAAAAAAAGATCTTGGTGTTTCACACAAGAAAACCAGTGTGAGCATAATCCAACACTGACTGTCTCTGAACAAGTGTGTGGTTTTTGGTTTGGTTTGGTTTGGTTTGTTCCAGGAGCAATTTCTTTGATTTGCATTTCAGCAGTGTAAAAGATCTGAGAAGCATCCTAAAATGTTGGCAAACCATTAGTCAAACACTGCTTGCCCTGTGCTTTCTCCTTGGCATCCTTTAACAAAAACACAAAATATAATAATTTAAACAAACAAACAAATCAGTGAACTCCAGAAACAATCATTCGAAGCTAAACGCAAGGTTTTGCTTCAGGGAGTTAAAGGTAAAAGGAACAGTCTTCTAAACATCAATCAACAGGCTCAGCAGAGGTGATGGTAGTGGTGGACCTGGAGAAGATGTTGTGTTGTTTCCTTGATCCCTATCTGAATTCCCAGAGTTCCACAGAACATTCCAAAAGTAATTTGGCTTTTGTGCACAGTGAAGAGGGACTAATGTTTTTCAACAGAATTTCATAAGGAGAGGTGGGGAAAATTTGGGGCTTGTCTTGCACAGTAGCTAGCAATTGGGTGTGGCTGAAAGGAAAGAATAAGTCTTTTCTAATTTTCAGAAGAGAATCATTTTTCTAAAAAAAAAATCACCCTAGAGATGAATAATTGCCAGTTCTAGCTCTGTGAATTATGTGGTCGATTTGCCCAAGAGGATTCAGCTTCTCAAAGCTTGCACAACAGATTTGTTAACAACAAACCAACTTATTACGAATCGACTAGAGAGATCCTCACGTATTTTGGCAAATTATATTACCAACGGATTCAATAATTCCTGCGCCGCATCAAACTTGGCAAAATCGGAGTCCCATAAAATTGATTTTGAGCATTTATACGTAGGCACTCACTAAGTAAGATGTTAATCAAAGAATAAAAGAAAAAGGAACAAGAACTTTCCACCCAAGTGATTTAAAATATTTTTTTAAAATGGTCTCTAAACCACAATTGTTTAGCAGCAAGAGATAATATTGTCTAATATTATCTATTATTTGGGTGGGGGTAAATTCCAGAAGTGGAAGTAAAATGTCAGTTATGCCCAAGGTCATGTATATGTGGGTGATCTGAGAAAGGAATGTGGATGCCTGACTTGTAGCCAACACAGAGCTCCTTCCACTTTGGAGAAAGCAGGGACCATGTGTGAGGAAGGAGTTCTGTGAATTCTTGCAGCTGGATCTGCAACCTCATTGATCCTTTTTGCTCACAGTACTTAGTAAACTATAGTATCACTTGTCACTTTATAATTTTCCTCACAGAGAAAACAGTTTTCTCTTTTCTCAGTTCTCTTGTGCTTGTGGTACAATATATTTTTCAAGTGGGAAAATACTTGAAATATCCAATATTCTGGTCTGTTTCAAGGAGTAAGTTCTCAATGAAAAACTGATACTTTCTTCCTGTGGGGATGAGCAACAGTTGGCCACAGTTCCCTGAAACTTCCAGCATCTAGCAATAAAAAACATGTCCCATCCTAAAGAAACAAAAGAAAAATTATAGTAAAGTTGTAGCATTTCCTCTCTAGTCCCCAAAGACCCTCTGAAGACCTGGCTTAACATGCCAAATTAAGCCACGAGAAGTTCTCCATATCTAATAAGGATTAGTAAATGTTACAACATGGAACAAGACCTTGAAATAATTTATTTCCCAACTTCTAAGTCCTAGTTTCAGCATGCTTTCATTTCAGCCCTGACATAGGAAGATGTCCCACAGTGTCCTCTGAGAATCTCAGTCATGAATAGGACAAGCAGGAGGACTCTCCATGCGACAAAAGCTTTCTTTACACAGAAATAATAAAAGAATATGATGCCTGAACTTCAATACAACATTATACATGGAAGATGCCAGATAACCTCCTTTCTAGTCCAAGATATTTGTTCTGCAAGCAGAAAAGCTGGTGCTGGAACAGGCTCAACTTCTTGCCAAAACTCAGTGTCCACCTGCAAACTTGGAAAAATTTGGAAACAATTCTAAATGACATATTTGGAATGAGGATGATTAAGAGCCCTGAACTTTGGTTTCTCCAACTCCTGTTGGGCATACTCCATTCAATTTCTCATCCATACTTGCCAAAAGCACAAGGAGACAACTGGGACATTTGCTCATCCTATCTATTATTAAGATAAATAGGCAGCACTAAGTGTCTTTGGTTCATACAAAATAATTCCCTGGGGATAGCTCTTCCTCCCCCAAATATCAGTGCTGTGTTTCCCTTCTCGCCAGGGATTGCATCACTTAAATGTTCAAAACACAGAGATTCTATCTGGAAGAAGCCTCAGAAAGTCTCCACGGAACCGCCAGGAACCTATATAAGCAAAACTCTGGCACCTTGGTCTAGACATTCCTCTTTGTAGAAAAATATTTGGACCCACACTGAACTGGGTTCTTTTAAGATAGTATTTGTACCTTCAGCACTCTTTATTTTTCTTGAAGAATAAATTGGAGTTTACTTCCCAGAAAAAAAAAAAAACAACAGAAGTTGGATGTGACTCTGAACACTGCCACTCCAGGTCTTTCTTCTTTGGTCAGGGAATCAAGTTGAAGAGCATAAAGTTTGTGTCAATGGAAACTCAACACAGAGTGTTTGGGATTATCATCCTTAGAGACACAGAGCTATATTGTGGACTAGAATAAGATAGGCCTCTCCTGTACCCACAGAGATGAGACTGGCCTCTTCCACCTTTATCTGGCCCTCACATTTCTTAAAGAATTTGCCTCAGGGAAAGTGCTTCATGACAATACGCCTCTATGAATTCGAGGAAACAGCATACCAACTTTACGGGAAGATAAAAGTTGACCTGCTTATCATCTCGGAGCTAGTCACTGTCGATTAGTCAGAATTGCACAAGCCCAAATGAGCATACTTTAGAGTTTTCCTTCCCAGGATGCGTCTAAAATCTGAAAATATCAGTAGTGTGCTTGTAACAAAAAAGGTGATCATATTGCAGTGGACAAAAAAGAAGGGGCTGCAAGTATCAGGTTCACGCAGAGCATCCTGCCTCCATCACTCACCAACTGTGTCGCTTGCTCTCCTCCCCTGAATGTGGGGATAAAAAATACTACTTATTTGAAATTTTTCTGCTAATTAATCAGTCAGTCCAGACACAAGACTGTACCTATAGATTAAGTTTCAAGATATGTTAACTGTGAACACCTTACTCAAAGACACTTCTCCAGAATTACTTAGCAAGATCCAAGAAGGGAATATTGACTTATGTATTTTCAAATTCCATGATGCAGACCAAGGTACTGTGTTTGAAAAGGTGTTGGAAATAGTCCCAGACTCTCAAAGCTTCAAGAAGTTTGTGACCTGTTAGTTAACTCCCTTTATTTGAAGGATGAAGAAAATAAAGATTGAAAGAAAAGTTGATGCATTGATGCCACAACTGGGCCAGAACTTTTATGCTCAGTTTATTCTCAGGCCATGCACTTCATTACCTACCAGGACTCTCCTGGCAGGGAAGGAGATAGGCTGCCTTGTTTTTCTTATACATAATTGTTTTTTTTTTGGGGGGGGGCGTCACACACAGCAGTGCTGAGGGGTTATTCTTGGTTCTTTATTTAGGGATCATACCGGGAAATGGTCAGGAGACAATATAAAGTAACAGGGATTCAACTGGGATCAGTTGTGTGCAAGGCCTTATTTAGCTCCTGCAATCAATATCTTTCCAGACCAGAATTTTATTCCCTGGGATTTTCCTAGATATCTAGTGTCATACTTTCAAAGTGACAGCTGGCATCAGTTATATCTGAGAGCACTTGAGGCTTAAAATATAAGAAATCAGATAGTAAAAACTCTGCAGTCTTTTAACCTATACTTCTACATCCTACCCTCTCACCCAAAAGGGTTTGGCAGACTCAGGGATGCCTGATACCGCAGTATCTGTCTAGTTAGTAGATTTTTGAATTTTGTCTGTAATTCTAGAAGTGCTGTGTCACAAGAAAGGAGATAAACCAGTTTGGAGATGATCAACTCAACAGAGCTTTCTGGAGCACAAGAACTGCCCCAAATCGACACTTTTTGAGTTGCAATTCTTTAGTCAATTTTCATTGTTTTCTAAGATTACTGTCACTCTGTCTAATCTGAACTTGTCACTTCTTGGCACAATGCCATCCCAGGACTATATCAAAGATTATCTGAATAAAGATACGTTGGCTGTGTCCAAGGGGGTGTTTCACAATAGTGCTATCAGGGAATAGATAAGAAAATGAGGGTTAGGTTATTGTGTATATATTTTTAAAAAAATAAGCTCCTCTAAACACCAATGTTGTGGGGTTCTGGCTCCCCCACCTTGTCAATTTAGCAACTGCACTTGGGACAAGGACAGACAAGATCTGGTTTTAATTCTGACTGCTCTTTGTCCCCAAGAGTACTAGGGCCCTGGATGGTGTCCCACAAGGTTCAACTCCTTGCAAATCTTTGATCACATGACCTCCTCTTGGTGAGACATCCTGGGAAAACTCAAGTTAAAATGAAACCTTACAACCCCATAGACTCTCATCTTTTCATTGTCCCCTGGTGCACTTATTGTCACACAACTTACAGGTGATATCTTAATTTTGTTTTTATTTTTTTCTGGTTTCACACATCATGATACTCAGGGCTTATTTTTGGCTCTGTGTTTAGGGACCACACCTGACAGTGCGCAGGGGACCATATGGGTGCTGGAAATCAATCCCAGGTCAGCTATGTGCAAAACAAGTGTCTTATGATTTGTCCTATCATGCTAATACTTTATTTATCTTCTCTTTCTTCAAGTTACATTCATGCAAAATTTTTGCATTTGGTTCACTAAAGTAACATCAAGTGTCCAGAATAATATCTGATACATATTCTATGTATCAGCTCAATGATCTGCCCAATTCTTGCAATACATACATCATGAAGAAGTTTAAAAAAAATTGGGGGACTTTCTTTCTTAGTTGATTTGGCTGTTCACATTACCTACATTGACCCTATATCTGTGATGGCAACTTAAGCCTGACCAACTTAACACAAATAATAATAGTTGCATTTCTATAAAAGTAAACGCAGGGCAAGCACTTTGTAAAATAGGACTGCTTCTTAATTATCTAAATTTATTAAAAACACTCCCAACAAAAATTTTGAATTTGGGACATTCATCCTAAAGAGAGTAATGAAAAAGGTTTTCTAGACTTCGTGTACATCGTGTGTGATCACAAAGCTAAAATTGAACTCAAATATATGAGAAATGTAAGATTAAATATGACAATGATAGAAATAATACAATCAAGATAGATGTTTCTGAAGCCCTTTAAGGACATGGGCAAACACACATAATACTAAATGTTTATAAGGGTAGGAAAACTTTATTATGTAGTTTGTCATGTCTTTGTTCAGATATGCATGTAGACAAATGGAATGTAGGAAGCTATAAATCTTAATGACAGTTACTTCTGAATAGAAAGATTGTGGGTGATTATAGTCTTTTATTCACATTTTTCTAAGTTTCTATAATGCTATTCTACTACTTTTATAATAAAAATGATTCAGTTCTCTTTAACATGGAAAAGTTTCATTTATATACATAAGGTGTTTAGAGTAGTGAATCTTCATTATTTTGTATCACTATAGATTAAGTTAAACTTTAAAAAACAAAAGCTTCTGGAAGTCTTAAGGTTAACATTAAATTGTTGCAAAAACTGAAACTATAAAGGGACAGCCTTCTTAAAAACAAATTTGGGTGACAACAATGATAAACTCTAGGAAAAGATTAATTTGAGGTTTGATCATTTTCTTTCTGTAATCATGGAGATTTTTTGGAAAATGCTGTTTGTGGGGTTTAATAATTACTTGAAAAGGCAACAAAAACTTATTTTTAAAGGACAAACTTTAAGGGTTTACACAATAACGGGGAGCCAGTGACAAAATCAGATTGTTTTTTAACACAGTTGTTCAAGGGTCAGTATGAAGCTAAAAGAGAGCGAAAGAACGTTTCTTTCATTTAAGAATCCAACATCAGGAAGACACAGGGCAGGAAGTCGGATCTATTTTCAATTCATTTGAAATGATAAGGTGAAGACAGCCTAAAAGGACTTTTAATTATATGATGAGAGGAAGGAAAAGAGGGAGAGGGACAGACCAGGAGAAGCCTGTTTTTGTATGGTCAGTGATGAAGGAGGAATGGGAAATCTAAAGGGGAAAAGTCCTTGGAGGAGTTCTCCCAAGAATGAAGAGAACGAAACAAAGACAACCAGAGGCAAGTGACAAGATTTCTTATGGGAGAACAGAAAAGGCAACCCACTTGATCAAGTCCACTGTCCCCTCTCCATGTGGCAGCAGGTGACATCTAGTGATGCAGGAAGAGATAAGTAGCCTTCCTCAAGTCTGCATATGTGACCCAGGGTCAGAAGGGGGTGAGCTGAGGCCGCAGGAGGGGCTGGTTGGTGGTCAGGGTCACAAAATAAAGCCTTCTTTCAGCCCCAGAACTCATGGGGGCAGGACCTAAATAACAAACCATATGGTACCAACTTGTGAGCATTTTCTGGGGAGGGCACAAAATAGTTATGAAATGAAGGCCCTCACCAACTAGGATATCTGTGTCCAGTTCATGGACATGTTTTTTCTTTCTTTTATCTTTCTTTCTTTCTTTTCTTCCTTCCTTCCTTCCTTCCTTCCTTCCTTCCTTCCTTCCTTCCTTC
>PVKC010008901.1:0-27506 GCA_004027635.1 Crocidura indochinensis
AATACTTGGCTATGCATTTAGTGAGAAAATATAATTCAAGTTAATACTTAACTTACTTAATAATTCCTTAAAAGAGGAAACTAACTATGCTAAGAAAGTTAACCAGAATCTGTTTCCTAGAAATTATAGGCTTGAATCATGATGAATATTATTGTCAAAAAGGAATTATAGAAAAGGAAACCAGAAGTAACTCAGGGTCATATTCCTAAAAAAAAAAAAAAAAAAAAAAAGGATTTCAATCAAGTTGGAAGAATTCACAATTGGAGTGAGGTGGGAGTGAGGAAAGTAGGTCTCAGGATATGGGTCCAGGGCTACCTCTTTTTTCTTAGGTAGTGTATCTTCCTCCTAGACTGACGTTGGAGTTCATAAATGCAATCTAAATGCAGAGGACTACACAATCTTCTCTCCTACAATTTCGGTGCAAAATAGACTCCATAAATCCATCCATCACCACTTCTTCAACCTGTCTCTCCATCATTGTGGAAAGACAGTAAGAGAAAACAAGGTATTATAGAACAAAACAGGACATCTCATCTCCGAGTCAACTAAACCTGAGTATGCTTTCCAGCATGCTCTCAGTGGATGCATCAATTTGAGTGAATTGTTTGATTTCTTATAGCCTCAATTTTCTCCTGTCTAGGAAAACAAAATAAATAAAATGTAGGATTTCTTGCCCAGCATGATGTGGTGCATAATGTATATTAGATTCCTTCTCATCATAATTTTATCTTTTCACAATGTTTTATTTTTAGTCTTCTGAACACCTGTTACATGAGCACTACCCAAAAGGAACAATAAAAAAAGACAGTAAAATCTCTCTCTAACCCTTGAATAAGCATAGCCAGTGACACTTTCACTGGACCAGTGATGAAGAAGGATGCTATCCTTCATCTTCTAAATGCTTTTTACAATTGCTGGCATGATGCACTATCAGTAAGGTATTTTCTCATTCCTGTGCCAGGGGTGATGCCAGCATAGTAGAGCTCTCAGATCATCGCTCATGATTTGAAGTCTGATACATGAAGGGGCCATTATGGGTCCTCAGACAGTAATGAGCCTGAATAGCAGATAACCTTGTGTAATTAAAGGTCTTAGACAATTTCCGCCAGTCACCCTTATTATTATTTTTTCTAAAGAGTCCTGAAAATTATACTTTATGAAAAGTCAGCCTAATTCATGAACAAAGCTTTGTAAAAAGCGACTTGAAATATAAACTGGAGAAATCCATTATAATCAGTATTAGCATCATTATCACAGATTGCCACACAAATTTACATGGCCATCAAAATCATCTTTACTCAAAGTAGATGTGAGAGAGAAAGACAGAGAAAGACTCACATAGACACACTTGCACAGACACAAATGCACATTTGTAAACACAGAGAGTAATAGGTTTACACTCATATGCTCACTCCATTCACACAAAATTTACATAAATCATTAACAAAAACATGATGATACATCCTCAGATTTTTAGATGAAAGTAAATCCTGCTCTCTATATTTGCATTGTAACTATATTCTTTACCTTCGTTTGGGGGTTCTGAAGTCTGAAAAACAGTCTTGAACTTCCTACTCACACTAATTGCTTTCTAAATAAGTAGTAAATTAATTTTTGTGGTTTTTCTGACTTACTATAGAATATTAATAATCATCAGATAGAAATATCTCTAAAAACAGCCCCTTAAAGTATCTTGGGGACTCTAAAATAAAAGATCAAGTGTCAATAAGATGTAAAGTTTAGAACGCACATTTTAGCAACTATAATGTCTATACCAAATAATTAATGTTCGCTTTCCCCATATAAATTATTTTCTTTTTTGTTAAGTTTCTGTAAACATCTATATAATAATGGCATGTTTCAAAGAGAGAATAAAAAAGTCATTTATGAGCCAATAAGAAAAAAAGGGAATTTTCCTACCAATAATATGGACTAATAGAGAGATACAAGTGAATTAAAAGTTCAAAAGTGGATACCTATTTGGAGCCATGGGAGAGATGGGGTGAAATAAAATTATATCTTATTTAATAATCCTAAATAATAGTTCATATTCTTAAATGGCCAGACTCCTTAGAAGCTTCATGTTTAGATATTTCTATGGGTGGATGTGAATGAAATAGCTACTACTTGTGTCAGTTAATATTCATAACAACCTACGGAGATGGGTTGACCAAAATTTGTCTGTGATCTTCTCAAGAACCCACTTGAAATTGAGTTAAAATTTATGTTAACGTAATACTATTTCCAGTATGCCATCACTTACCCACTATTCAGCACAAGTGAATCTTCTAGGTGACCAATTCACCTGTTCTTAAGGAGAATAAGGGGTTCCAGACAGGAGGCCACACAGGAATCCATCTAGAATCCTGTGGAAGGTCTGCAGCAAATCTGATCTGTTGCTACAGTACTTGTAAGGGACACTAAAGTAGCATTAGGAGGTCTTAGAGGGTTTTTCAAATATCATAAATAATCCAAGGCTCCCAGAAGAGGGATCGGATCATTGGTGCCTGAAAAAATTGGTTAATGAGTTAATAAAGTCTTCTTGACTTTAAGGAAAGATTAAAGAAGGAGAAATAGTTAAAGAGAAGAGATAGGGCATTTTTTTGATGTTTCAAAAATAGATGGGGAATGCAAAGCATTCTCTTTTCATTAAAAAAGTTTGTGGGAAATAAGCAAAGAAGCAAGGAAAGATAGAAAATCAAGCTATGAACTGACGTAGTAGACAGTAAAGTAGAGGGGTTGTAACCCAGAAGATGAATTCCAAGCCCTTTGTTTTTTTTTCTCCAACTCCCAGCATCCCTGCCAATATTGATTACGACTTATTTTTATTCCTTGTAAGGTTGACAATTATATTTTAATTAGCAGATCAGGGAAAGTTTTTAAGTCTTCACATACTATCTACTCACATTGCTCTTTACAACTTTATTGGGATTCTTTTCTGGTTCATAAAGCCGGGAAACTTGTCATATGTACAACCTGTTCATAAAGTGTTAATCCTTTATTCATATTGGCATGGGGTGGGGAAACAGGGATGGGACAAGGAAGTTGAAATCCACAACTAGTGCAGCTCAAGACTTACTTCTGGCTACATGGTCAGAGAATCACTTCTGGTATGGCTTAGGTGCCTCATGTATTACTGGCAATTGAACAAGGTACCAAGTATTCAAGGTGTATGCCCTAAACAATGTACATTTCTCCACTTCCCTATTATTCATGGTTGTATTTTTTTAAAAAAAATGGTAAAACCATGACTATAAAATGAACATAAAATGAACACATTTTTATAAAGAAGTGTTATTTGACTAATAAGTGAATGAGAGAATTATTAAGTGAATGAGAGTATCATTACTATGTCACAACTAGTTCAAAGAAGAATTCACACTTCCCATCAGATATAGATTATCATATATGCTGACCTGCATCTAAAAATAAATGCAAATGTCATCAGTATTCATGGAGTATTGACTGGTTATTTTCCATCAGATACAACTTATTTGTGTTTTGTTGACAAGTACCATTTTCATTATCCTCCATCTTTAGACAGCTTTCAAAGTAGGAAATAGTTCAAAGACATTGACAAAGAAGACACAGAAGTATATGCTAGAAAAGATATCCCAATGAATGATCATTTTTGCCCATTTTAGTCTTTCACAATTTACACTGACATACCCTTGAATTATTTTAGCAAAAATGAGTTTACTTAATCAATAGTCTTTATTAGAGAAGAAAACTGTAATTTGAATGATTAAAGGCAAACAATAACAAGTTTTGGGGCATATTAAAATATAGATTATTGGGCTTCATCTATATATAGAAAGTCATATCCCAGCTGGCAACGTGCAGGGGTTGGTTGATGTTCCTGCAGATTATAGTTTTCCCTGAATCTAAGAACAACTGTACTTATGCAAAGATAAACAGAAGCCTAGCAGCTATTGGAATACAGTTTTCCTAATTCTTAGTCGATGATCAGTACTCTGGTCTACACTGAATTTTTGGCATGTAACTCGGTGGTAATGTCCTTCACTCTGCAAAGCTTTATAATTTCCATAAAATAAGAAAATGAGAGCCCAGGAGACAGAGTAAAAGAAAATAAGACTCCCTTGGTGTCTCATTCCATTCTCTAAGTACATTACTGCTTGGCAAATGCATCAACTTAATTAAAACTAAATGTAATTCTAATGCACCAATTTGATTTAAAAATAATCTTCACAGTCACCAGGACATCAAAATGCAATTAAGACTATTTGTGGAAAGTGTCTGATGCATATTATGTTCTGATGCTGCGCTATGTCAAGAACCCAGATCTTCCCGAATGTCAGTAATGTGTTTAGCTGCCTCCCTCTCACTCAAATGCCTCTTTCAATTAGGTTCTGGAGAGCATTATCCATGACAGTTCAGGGACATTTACCAAATTCTATCCAAATGGCCCTTTAGCTGAATGTTTTTTCTTGAAGCTGGTCTATGAACTTGGAGAAACGCAGGCAATGTTAAAAATTATAGTCTTAAAACAAAACCATACTGCAAATTCAGGAGTTTCTTGTTACCTGTCCATGAGCTCAGACTATAAAAGGCTCTGGACCAGTATTATGGAAATTGAGAAATGGGTCTAGCGAAAAATTAAGCCATAGATCTAAAACTAATGGGGTAATTTGCCGGCTCCATTTTCTGTTCTGTTTAGCTTGCTTTTTCCAGGTCCATTTGTTTCAGCTGAGTGGGTATGATTGCTCTAAACTTGATTCGGGGTTCTTTTAGCCTACTAGATGAAAAAGCATAAAATATAAAATTATCCCCCAAATACTTGCAGGATAAAAGAGACACTTTTGATGAGTTTTCATGAAGCTTGGGCAGTGTAAGAAGCAGCTTAATCTCATGTTAGTAGTGAATTCAAACCTGTGAACGCCTGAAACTTCTTGTGTGCAAATGCAAGAAGTCATCCTTTTCATTTAGTAAATATTGCTGTCTCCCTCCAGATCATTTTCCTATACTCCAATTCATCCAACTTATCTATTACAATCCTGATACTTTTGTGGTCACAATCCGGAATTAGGGATAAGAATATAAAAAGTCAGAAAAACTTTTCTAAAGTTCTGGATTGTATCAAGGGTCAATGTCTGAAGGCATGATTAAGGTACGAGGTCAAAGACATTTTTATTAACAAGTTACCTTTGCCAAAAGTCTCCAAGAGGAGGTTATTCAGAAAGTATTGCTTGGGGCCGCAGAGATAGCACAGTGGTAGGTGTTTGCCTTGCACGCAGCAGATCCAGGACCAACGGTGGTTCGAATCCCAGCATCCTGTATTGTCCCCGTGCCTGCCAGGAGCAATTTCTGAGCATAGAGCCAGGGGTAACCCCTGAGCCTAGTGCGACCCAAAAACAAACAACAAAAAAAGAAAAGAAAGTATTGCTCACTCGTTTTTGAATTCCCAAGAGATAAAAATACCATGTATTTAGGGAAAAACATATAATTCTAAACAATTATTAAATATTATATATATGCAATATATATATATATACCAAGGACTTTCATATACTGTATTTTTCCCCCACAATGTGTGTCTTATGGAGCAAATGCTGCCTGGAGCTGAAGCCTGAGTGCAGGGGAGGAGAGCATCCAAAAATTATTTGTGTCTTATGGTCAGGTGCATCTATTGAGCAGTCTACACAGCAGCTTTAAAAGATAAACGTAATCTATAAATTTGTTATATGTAGTAGGTAATGTGTCTGAGGTTTTTGATTTTTAAGTTGTTTTTTGAGGAATCATTGAAGGATCACTCTGAGCTGAACACAGGGCTTACTTCTAGCTCTGTGATCTTGATCATTTCTGGAGGGTTTGGGAGTGATAGGGATCAAATCCAGGTCAAACCCATATGGGGTGCCCAGGATCAAACCCAGGTTGGTCTGCTAGGCAAAATACCTAGATAATTGAATTTATAAGAAGCTTATGTGCTTGCAACTTTGGTTTAGAGTAAATTCCACATTTGTTTGAACCCTTTAGCATAGGTCTTTTTTTGTTTGTTTGTTTGTTTGTTTGTTTGTTTGTTTGTTTGTTTTGGGGTCACACTCGGCAGTGCTCAGGGGTTACTCCTGGCTCTACACTCAGAAATCGCTCCTGGCAGGCTCGGGGGACCATATGGTATGCCAGGATTCGAACCACCGTCCTTCTGCATGCAAGGCAAACACTTTACCTCCATGCTATTTCTCTGGCCCCAAGCATATGTCTTTTCATTGAGCAATGACATATACTGTAAATTGACACATTTCATGTACTTTTCCTTTAAGACTGTCAACATTTTGAGAACAGTAACTATGTCTTAGAAAATATCCAGTATTTTTTCCTATACATGGATGCACATGAAAACTATTATGCTGAATGAAATAAGTAAGAGAGAGAGACATACACACTCAGAATAGTCTTGCTTATCTATGGGTTTTAAGAAAAATAAAAGACATTATTGTAATAATGCCCAGAGATGAGGGTCAGAAGGACCTCACAATATGAAGCTCACCACAGAGGGCAGTTAGAGAAATAACTACACTAACAACTACCACGATAATGTTAATGAGTGAGAGAAGTAGAATGTCTGTCTCAAATACAGGCAAGGGGTGGAGGAGGAGGGAGTTGGAGGACATTGGTTTGTAATCATGGTACTTAAATATTTATTTTAAAAAAAGATACTCTGATAGAATTAATCAATATTAATCTTTTAAGTATTTAGAGGTCTGACAAATTAATCCTTGAAACTATGGAAGTAAAGGTAGAGTTCACTTATGAACTCTACATATGATGAATCAAGAACATAATGTCATCTGCTATTAGGTCAGTGTGCAATTTTCTTGGAATGTGCCATAATAGTAATAACCTAAACAAAGTAAGAAATGGTTCATGGAAAAGGTGCAGGTGAGCCCCAGAAGCACAAATATCTAAAGGAAGAAGAATCCTCGCTGGTATCTGTCCCATTTCCCAAGAGGGGAAGGAAATATTTAGGACTTGGACTTCATTCCCTCTGTGATTTGCTCCTGTCGAAAACACGTTCTAGTTCTTTAACAGCAGGATGTACATGGACACCACGTGACTGTATATGTGTTGAGGATGAATTTAGAAGAGAATTTAGAGTAAGGAACTGCCACACAGTCACAGTGGAGTCAAGGTTACAATAAGCCTGAGCCATAAAGGCATTTCACCACTATCTGGGAGTTGGAGTTCCTGAGATTTCCTGGGTTTCTTGTGAGTTAGCTAATTTGCATGATTTTGGGGGCTCCAGCTGTTCCTGTTGTCCGGTACCTGGTCCCAGGGCAAGTATATCTGAAACTTCTGGCATGAACATAGTGTCCTGGGAATAAAGTAGTCCAATAAAGGATATGATTCGGCTGGGGGAAAGGAGAGGTTGATGCTTAAGAAGGGAGACTAATTAAGCTTCTAGACAGAGTTGAGAAACAGTTTTTAAAGTAAGTTTTAAAAAATTATATACACTGGTGCTAGAGAAATAGTGCAGCAGGTAGGGCTTTGCCTTGCTTGCGGTTGACCTGGATTCAAACAATCCCCATCATCCCATATGGTTGCCTCTGAGTCTTCCATGAATAATTTCTGAATGCAAAACTAGGATTAAGTCCTGAGCACCTGTACACTGAATGCTTTTTATCTTGCATGCTTCCTTTGAGATCTACCAAGTGTTGAGTGTTGGGGAAGATTTGCAGTAAGAGTGACCTCTGGGACATATTGTTGAACTTGATGGGTTATAATCAGAGGGACACAAGAGTGGTTCAAATATCACAAACTATGAATTTGCTGAGCCAGATGGTAGAGAAATTGTCTGGGTTTCAGGTGCTGCCCTTAGCAAGAATTTGCCTACAAGGAAAAAAAAAAAGTCATTAGAATGAACTGGCCCAGTTGGCCGAGTCTCACTGGGAGGTAAATGATTAGTGTTTAACTAATATTAGCAGAAGTCTACCCTTGTTTTTGATGACTGCATCCAATTTATTGCTTTCATATCCCTAAAGATAATTTGCAATTATATTGTCATTAGCTATAGATACACATTAAATATTTATTATTATACATATACTAATTAAATGTTTTATTGTGTAGCTTTCTCTTTTAACCATCTTTCTCATTAGGCAATTAACTTTACTGAAAACTTTACTTACCAAAATATAACTCCTGTTAGGACAACCGGCTCTTTCAGTGTTGGCATTCTGAAATATTTGTTAAATGATTACAAATAGAAAAAGAATAAAGGGATGCTGTAACTGTTCTTACTCATCAAGCAATTTTTTGAGCCTGGCAGAGCTCTTTTATAGGAGAAGACAGAGTCCTCATCACAATGTCCCAAATTTTTCTGGTGTTGCTCATAAAACCATAGTTGCATTTCTGTGAGCACCTTATTCTAATTGTGGCTTAGTCACACAGGTCCTGTACTCAAAATTGTCAACTTCTGCATGCAGGATGGATGTATCTAAACTCTAAACTCTAAAAATAGAAGTTTGATTCCAGTGGCCCCATCTCTTTTTCATCCTTAGGAAAAAGTGTGTCCCTCAATCCTGGCTTTATTCTCTACTTAGGATTTCTATCAAACCATCAGCAAAGTCATTGTACTTGAGAATAACACATGATTTCTTGGGTTATTAGGTGAAATAAAATCCGCTGGAGCTAAAAGGATTTTTCTACATCACTTTCATTTTTGCTGCTTAATTAAATCCCTCACCTGGGAAGAGTGATTTTTTTTTCAGTTATCTCATTTTCTGTGGCATCAGCACAAAGCTGTGAGTGTTGAAATACCAAAATACCAATTGTGTTTAATGCTCCAGGTGCAACAAGCCTGTTATATTTGGAATCCCCTATGAAGATAGATATTAACAAAGAATTGAAAATGAAAGCAGAGGAGATTGAATCAGAATATCAAAATGAACACACAAATCTACTTCTCTACTTGCTACATCCCTTACGGTGTCAGAAAAAATATATTTTTTAAAGAGTGTATTTACAACATTACTAGAAAATAAGAAATACTGCTACTAGAGAACCAAAAATCTTGGGAATTTCGTGGCAGACTGCAGAAAATAACTGAGTTGAGAATAGTGAACCAGAGATCAAAAGATGCTCTGGGGGAACAAAAAACACCTCATATATTGGAGGGCATTCAAAGACACACTATGCACACAGCAAATTCATTGAAGAACATGAGGATGTCTCCAATGAGTTGATTGCATTCTTATCATCCTTAATCATCCTTTCCTTGGCCATGAAACTTAAATTTTTCTCTCACCATAAAGGTTACCCTCAATTTATTCATTGCCTGAATCTAGACAGGTTTGGGGGTTTTTTTCTTTTTGTTTTTATGTATTTATGCGATCTGAAGAGAAACCAGAGTATTATAATATCTTTATTTAAGGACCATGATTTTGGTTGGGTTTTAGTTATAAAAAAAAAAAAAAAAAAGAACACCTCCCTTCACCAGTGCAACCTTACCACCACCAAAGCCCCCATTTTCTCCTCCCCCATCTCCTGCCTGTATTTGAGACAGGCAATCTATTTCTCTCATTCACTACCATTGCCATGACAATTGTCAGTGTAGTTTTTTTCTCTAAATGCACTTACCCTTCTTTGTGGTAAGCTTCAAATCTTGGGCTGGTCCTTCCAGCCCTCATCTCTAATGTCTCTGGGTATTATTACAATATTGTCTTTTATTTTTCTTAAATCCCACAGATGACTGAGACTATTTATGTGTCTATCTCTCTCCCTCTGACTTATTTCACTCAGCATAATACAGGTTTTGTGATTTGTTTTGTTCAATAAAAAGAAGTGGGAGTAATGATTTTTTTTCAGTTGATGTAGCACCAAGTGTAGGCGGTTTATATGGTTTTCGTGTTTCAATGTGCTTCCTTGAAACTTTGCCATTTCCATAAATGTCCAACTAGCTTCTTAAGATAAGAGAAACATAGACTAGAGCAAAGGTCATTCTAAGCATACCAGTCAATAACCAACATGTGAATGATATCTTTCAAGTTCGTTTTATGACACATAATTGTGACAATATATCTGATACAGACTACCAACTGTATTCATAATACCACATTGCTGCTTATGAGCACTAGGCAGCAATGGTGTTTGACCAAAATTTAAACTAATACTTGTACAATAAGAAAAGGGAAACTATGCTTAGTGAAGAGTCCACAGTGGTCTGAAAAAGTAAAATGATTATGTTCAGAGAGCTTTGTACCTCCATACTTGCTAGAGGAGAGCAGAAGGAAAAGGAAAAGCCAGTTCTAATTGGAGGACAAGTTAGCTTAGCTGCTCTCTTACCAAGGTGTGAATGCCTTTAATCAAATGTCCTGCTTATGATTGTTGGTGATAATAGTGCAATATCCATCCTGCTAGAGTGTATGATTGCAAACCTATGAAAATCAGATGATCAATTTATGCACCATGATTTCTGTGAAAGAGACTCAAATTAACCCCATTCAGGAAGGAGACCCATTGCATAAACAGATGGATTCAGTAACAGAGAAGCTCACCTAGGAACTCAGGTTATTCTACTTCTATTTTAATCATTAATATAATATTTAAAAAACAAGAAATATGAACATTGCAGAAAATACCTTTCTATGGAGTAATAAAATAAATAGGTACGCTAATTAGAGAGGTTGAAAAAAATTTTAAATTCAAAAGAAATAATTTTTTCTTAAAAATATAATACTATCATAAATTTTCATTGATATTTTATGCATATCCACAACAGAAAATGATAACTATGAAAAAGGGAGATTTTAGACAATAAAAAGTAACTCAGAATTTTTTCTTTAAAAGTCTAAGTATTATAATGGTGATGGGAGAGAAATGCACAAACACACAAAAAAGCAATTAAGATAAGTTTGAAAAAATAAGAAAAGGAAAATAGAAATGGAAAATTTGTAAGAAAGATAAAATATGTGTTATTTATCTAAAAGACTCAATGTTCAACATGTCTTCTGCTTCCAAGAAAGCAGAAGAGAAGAATGAACTAAAACAGAAGAAACAAAAGAGAAGAAAGCATGCTCCCAAATTGAAAAATAATGAATATTCAAATTGTGAAATTTTCTGTAAATGCTGAATGCAAAGAATTAAAATATACACCCACATGTGTATGTGAAAGTCAAATAGGAAAAAGTACTTTGACAACCACAAAAGCATAACAAAAGCATCTTTTTTGTCAGTTAAACCATTTCTTCATGAACAGTTGAAAAGACATATACATATACACACATCTAGATCAATTTTCTATTTGTGTACTTAAGTTACACCAATAACTGAAGAGAGTGACGGGGTAAGAGAAAGTATAGATTTGAGATGCTTGTGTTGCTTGCACCAAGGGAAAAAGGGAAGAAAAAAAAGATAGGTAGGAGGGAAAGTTTGGAATTACACACACACACACACACACACACACACACACACACACACACACACACACAAAAGATTCATTTAGTCAGTAGTAAATAAAAGAATCAAGTACACATCCACATATAGATGTAAGTGTATGGAGAAGAGTCTAGAAAAAAACATAACATATCACAGTGTTCCTTTCTAGAAGACTATGGACAGAACATAAAAGAGGATCACAACTTGAAACTTAATCACTTCAAATTTTGGTGGTTTTTTTTTTACAATGCAAGCATTATCACTTATGTGAACAAAAATTAAACTAGATTATTTTCTTTAAAATATCACAGAAACTACGTTTACTTTCAATGTCCAACAAGTATAATAAATGGGAAAACTAATAAAAATCTACTTTATTTCTGTTTATTTCATGATTATTTGACTAAATGAAAAACTCTTACTTCCAACTTTCAAAGGCCCTTTTTTCCCCTTCATCTATTTCCTCACCCAACTTATTCATTCTTCATTTTAGACCAGGAGATATGATTACTCTTCTAGAAGACTCCAATGAAGACTGGTGGAAAGTGAGTATTTCTCTTTCTTTTATTTTCTTTTATTTTTGCTTGTTCTATTCATTCATGGTACGCCTCAAAGAACCATTGGGAAACCTGAAGTTGAACCTGCATTGACCACATACAGAAAATACACCTTACTTTCTCTACTATATCACCAGTCTATTTCTATCTTTTTAAAAAAAATATCACTTGACAGTGGTGATGGGTCTGGTTTTATAATTATGCACAGAACAATACCAGTAACACTGCTAAAAATTCAAGAACTTTAATCAATTAAAATACTAATTAAAAATTATTTCTTAAAAGTCAAAATGGATAACAAAATAACAATGAATGCTACAATTATGGATGCATGCTTTCTTTTTTGCCTTGCAGGGGAAAATTCAAGATAGAATTGGCTTCTTTCCAGCCAACTTTGTTCAAAGAGTACAAGACAACGAGAAGATTTTTAGATGTGTTAGAACGTTCATAGGGTCTAAGGAACAGGGACAGATAACACTGAAAGAGAATCAGGTGAGTAAAGTTCACTAGCCTACAGTAACCAAAACACAGCAATAGCCTATTTAAACCATTTAAATCAGAGGCCAGAACAATGCCCTGACAGCTCAACAGGCTGAGTGCATACTTTACCCAGGAGGTCTGGGTTCAATCTTTAGTACCACATGCATGTTCAAGTACCACGAGGAGCAACTCAGACTACTGATTCAGAAGTAGTTCCTGAGCAACACCAAGGCATCCCATGTCACAAACAACAGCTCACACCTGTCTGAATGAAAAGATCAAGCGTGCAGAACACTATCCAACAGGGTAACATCTTGATAGCATCCATTTCCTTGAAGACCACTGGTCTTCAAGGGTTTGTATTCTAGTTTAGGCTATACTGTTCGCTACCAATGGGGACTAATTTTTCATTGGTTTGAGTTTCGGGGGAATATGTCATCTGCCACTTCCTTCCATAGTTCACTGCATTTTTCATCTAACAAAAATGCACCTTTGAGTTATTCTTAAAGACGCTGAGATCAAGGACATCTTCCCATCACTGTAAAATATGTAGAACAGAGATATTCTCTCCTCTGTCTAACTCAAATCCATTGTCCTGTTTATTGTAGAATTTGTTGTGATGCTGTCAATAACCTGAAAAGTGATGTGAAAATGCCCTGCACCCGTGTGTTCTCAAAGTTCTTGCCTTGTACTCTCCCATGTGTTTCCTGAAATCTGACAATGACAGACACATGTAGCTCAGCTTTTTGTCCTTTGTCTCCATTGACCTGAAAAAAGATTTCACCTGCCCATGTTCTCTGTTTGACTCAGCTCCTCTTATCTTCTATCATATCCTAGAATGCAAACCTCCAATTTTACTTTAGGTGTATCTGGATATGATTTTAGAAATGAAGCATTAGAAGCTTTTCTCCTCTAATAAAAAAACTCAAGTAAATCCTAATTTCCAATTTAGTACATCAAAAACATACCTTTTTTCTATACACATTCTGACTATAATAATTCCCTAAAATATGAATGCATCTGGTTGATAATGATTTACTCCATAAAAATACAAATGGAAAATTCATTTATTTTAATACTAGTCTTGCTCAATATAATTACACAAACACATCTTTGATGTTTCAATTTTGGAATTGTTTTTTAAAGATAGCTTTTAAGTTCCATAAGAAAAAAAATGATTTCTTTATAATTTTATCTGGTATGACATTTTTAAAAATTGTTTTTCTCAACTTCATTAACCATTTTATTTGCCACTTGTGGCCCCAAATGATTTAACCAGTTTCCAGCTAATAAATACACCCTCAAAGAATGATTTGCTCTTTTTATGACTTCAGAAAAATCTCTAGAAGAAAAATCTCTAGAAAGATAGTAATATACATGCTGAATCCCTGCATTGTAATATCAATTAAATAAAAGTTAGTAAAAATTAAAGAGCAATAACATTGGTATTTTTCATATACACATTAGCAAAAGTTAGAGGTGAGAATCAATGAATTAGTGAAATCAGTGAAACTGGCATCTTCATAAATGCTAGAAAACATCAGCATCTTTTTGTATATGATTTGGTACCCTGTGTTTTATGAAGTTACTCAACTTCATGAATACATTAATTCCATTTTCCATAATGTACCCAAGGAAAATATATAAAATAGATTTTTTTTTGAATTTTTGGGCCACACCCAGCGATGCTCAGGGATTACTCCTGGATATGAGCTCAGAAATCACTCCTGACTTTGGGGACCATATGGAATGCCAGGGGATCAAACGGCAGTCCATCCTAGACTAGTACCAGCAAGGCAGACACCTTACCATTCCGTGCCACCGCTCCAACCCCTAAAATAAAATTTTTAAATAATTGAAAAACTACTGAAATGATGATCATCATTCTGGTATTCCTAATAGTTAAAATAATGACAAGTTTCATGACAGTGGGTAAAGTTAATAACACTTTCTGATGTTAGAAATGGATGGATGGATACTGGAATTCAAACCCAAATCCTACTCAGCTTTCCCCAAATGTATCCACAAAGAGAGAAATTAAAATGACCCTGATGTTCCAATGTTATTACTACAAACATAAAAATATTTTATATATAGCAAATATATTATAATAGTTATTATAACTTCCCTATAGTCACTATTCCAATCACTATAGTATAGACCTGTCTAAATCTCAGAATCCTGCAACTTTGCAGGCCCACAGGAGAGGGTGATGGACCAGAAAGAAATATGAAAAGCTGGCCTCTAAGAAAGGTGACCTGATGTCTTCCAAAAAGAAATTAGAATACGTAAGCTTTGGGAGATGATGATAATTCCCTGGCTCATGTGGATAAATCATATATTTTCTCTTTGGATAAATCAGAACAAACCTAGAAGAGGACAAATATCTACAGTGAAGGAATAAATTAAGAAGTAATGGCATCCTAGTAACAAAAAAGTCACATAAGCATCAAGGGAAAATATGCTCAAAATTTGCTTGAAGGTTTTCTTTAATTCTCATTTAAGCTACTTTCAAAAAAGTAAAAGATGAAAGACTGAGTTTAAAAAGCAAAATTGAAAATGGTTTTTTCTATCTAATAATATAAGAGTGCACAGCGTTGCTATAATTTTTCTGGGCCTCAGTGCTTGACATGCTTCACTTATGTTGATATGCTCACACACTTACGGTCTCACAACACACACACACACACACACACACACCAGTACCACATGTTCTCTAGTATGTCTAATTATAGTAGCATCTACATCTGTACATACAAGTATCCCGAGAGGTGTATGCCTTCTAATTATTTTGGATTATTAAAAATCTCTAATATCCTTAGGAAATTGGGTTATTATTCTATTGTCTTTAAATTTTACTTGAAATTGTTGTTCTTCCCACTTACAAAATTGCTCATAAACTGTACCACATAAAGACATTAACACAGACACGACTTTGAAAAACTTTCTTTTACCTTGTCCCTTAAGCATGAGATATATGTTTAAAGAGACCAAGACCCAAAACCCCAACTACAAACATGTTTGTAATCATGGTGCTTAAATAAAAATAATTAAAAATAAATAAATAATAAATAGACCAAAAGCCATCACTGTACTGACATAATGTACCCAAGATCTTCTGTTCCTTCATTTACTGCACAAGTTGCCCATTTTCCCTGGACCCTGTGTTTGTCTAACATGTAGCTTCCTGCACCATTCACAGAGTCATCTTGTCATCTACCTATACAAAGTGGTGGCATATGAGAGAATGCCCTTACCCACAGCACCTTCAGGAAACTACTACCCCTGAAGATAGTACACAATGCTCTGTCTCTCTTGAAAGTATATGTTGATCTCTCATGGCTAATCCTTACTGGATTGTGATCATCTGTTTTGGTTAGAAAGCTCCAACTTGGTGCCTTGCACTAAACCACACACCTCAAACAATATTGAGCAAAACTCTGTACAGTAAACCAAAGCTCTGAGCTGTGCATAAAATATATATATATATGCATATCATTACCATGATTAGGATCTCAGGGAAAGCAAGTGTTATGAAGGGAAGGACAACTGAATCACAAGGTTCTTTTAAGACAACTCCTTTTCTTTTTCTATTTTCTTTTTTTAATTTTTATTGGGCTGAAGTGAATCACAAATCTTTCACAGTAATATTTAAGGCACTTATTAACAATGAATCAGGGGCATTCCTACCACCAGTGATGTCCTCCTTCCATCCCTGTTCCCAGCATACATCCTATATCTTCCTTCTTTACCCCCCAGAATACTAGTGTAACTGGTCCCCACTTGTACAGCTTGCTGTGGATTAGGTATAGATTCTGTTGTCGTTGACTTTGGGTTTGATGTTCAGGTCTGATCGTTTTTTATTTCCACTAAATGTCCAGGCGACTGTCTGGACCTGGAGAGATACTTGGAGGTAGGGCGTTTGCAGAAGGACTATGGTTCGAATCCCAGCATCCCTTGTGGTTCCCCTCACCCCTTGAGCTTGCCAGGGGTGATTTCTGAGCATAGAGCCAGGAGGAATCCCTGAGTGCTGTCGTATCTGACCCAAAAACAAAACAAAACAAAAAACTTCCTTTCAAACAGCCTCCTTGATGGGCATGCCAGGCAATAGACCATCCTCCTCAATTGAAAATGCCTATTTCCAATGCCATGCACACCTAACTCTGCCCCCTCAAAAAAAAGGGTACGTTTTTTTTTATTCCTCTTGATACCAATGTGAATTACAAGACTTTAACAGTTGTATTTAAGTTACAGTGAATTAGGGCCATTCTCACTACCAGTGTTGACCTTCCCCCACCACGCCTCCCATACCTCCACCCTGAGCCCCCTGGACTGCTAGTGTAACAGGTTCCTTTTGTGTATAGCTTGCTGTAGTTTGAGTTTAACAAGCAGTACTTTTAACTAATGCTTCACACTTCTCTAATTTACCCCATTTGGAACACCCTTCCTGTTCTAAATGTTTAGGATGCTAAAAAATTTTTAAATGAATCAAGCTTGAGGAAAATGTTCATCATTTAGGATACTGTTTTAAATTATTTCTGCTAGTCTATTTTTTTTCTCAGAATAATTGTGTGCCCCCCCCATTGGAGCTGAAACACTATGTTTGATGTTATTCCAATACAAATCAGTAGAGCCAGAAGGCAAATTAAGACCTGTTCAAGTTGATCAATTTCCTGAAACAGAACATCTGCTCAGTGATTCTTACCAATTCCTTGGCCTCTTCCTGAAATAATGTTTTCTGAGAATGGGCCCCTCACCGGCATACTTCATCCTCATGTTTGAAGTGACAGTGAGCTGGGATAGGCAATACAGGTGAGGCAAACCATGCAACTTCCTTAATAGGGCACAATCAAGATGCCATCTTAGCATTTCAGTCTGCCCTCAAACCAGAAGAGTCTGCTATAATTTTGTAAGCCAGAGAACTCCTGATGTTTGTCTAGTGTAGTAATTGATTTTATTTTATTTTTGAATAGAGGTAAAGATTTGGACTACATCTCATGATGCTTGAGGGCTATTCCTGGGGACCATCTATGTGGTTCCAGATATTCTTGCAGGCAAAGTAGAGCTTTGCTCTTTAACCATCTCTCTAACCCCAACCTGGCATCCATAGTGAGAATGTGGTTTTAAGATAACCTGAATGAGAAAAATTTTATATTTTGTCAAAAATGCTTCATCCCAGAAGCGGGTTTTTTTCCTTCTTTTTTTTATTATTATTATTTTATTTTACTGCTGACGCAGTAAAATGAGAAATTGGTCTCCTTCCAAACTCCCAGGTGTTCTGATCACAGCCAAAGTCAGATGGTTCTTATTACATTATCTCACTTTTAAGTCCTAGGATTGTTCTACAATGTTTGATAACATTTTGAGTTTCATTAAATTTGAGTCTAGAGAAAAAGTCGTAGAGGCCTCTTTACTCCTATGTAAGTTCTCTGCTTTAAGATCTTGTTGCCAACATAGCAATTATATTTTGAAAAATGTCAACAACTTGAGGAAAGACTGCATTTTAAAATCTTTTATTGAGAGTTTTCTTCAACTTCAAATTTAGGGTCCTAAATTATTTTTTATGTAAAATCCCAAATTGTGTTTGTTTGGAGGAATGTTTTAGCTTAATAGCAAGAGCACAGTTCCAAGTGTCGACAGGTATGGAATGGTGTTCTGTGTGGTTTGGCAAAGTCCTCTTAGAAGGTCAACATATTCATCTATGAAATAAGAAGAGTAGCTTCTCCCCCAAATTAAGGTAACAGTTAAGAGTGGACCCCTGAACAAATCGCTTGGACCTATCCCTAGACATTGTGGATATGTGACAAGACCATTCTCTTTGTCATTATACAAAGCAAAACCTAAGTGTGAAATTTATCTGAAGTAATCTAGTCCCTAGCAAGCAGCAGCAAGATATTTATAACTCTAAAAATCCAAAAAGATTAATGGTAATGGTTATTATCAGGGAAATAGAAGAAATTTTATTTTGAAAACAAATGCAATGCATCTCTTTGATTAAATATTTCTGTCCCAGTTGTTTGGTCTCACAATTATTCTATTAGTTTTTCTATAGACCTTTTCTTTGCAAATAGAATTAGGTTTTCCTTTTGTTGTGAAGTCTATATCTTCACAGACTATGTTTTTCTTTTAAAAATTTTCTAAACTCTGTAAATCAACTTTAAGCACCAAATTATTTTGTAATTGATTTATGGGCCTCTCATATCTAAAAACTACTTTTATTTGACTCCTGTATTCTTGGGACTGGAGCTGTAATACAGCAGAATAGGGCATCTGTCTTATGGCGGCCAATCCAAATTTTATCACCAAAACGTCTTAAGGTTCTCCTAGCACACCAGGAGTGATTCCTGAGAATAGATTCAGAAGCAAGCCCTGAGCACAACCAGTGGAACCCAAAACCCATATCAAAACAACAATGCAAAATGAAAGAAATCTTGTGTTCTGTCAAAGCTTTAAAGAAAAAAGTTAGGCAGATTATTTTTAAATTATAGTGATACTGCTTTATTTAATTAAATTAAATTTATTGTGGAGAAATTTGGGGGAAAAATGTATTAAAGAAAAAGTAATTCAACCATCAAACTATTTTGTGCAATCATTTTTCTATATTTTCCACCAAACTTTGTGTCTAACTCATCATATTCAATTCTATTTTATTTTTTATTGTTAAAGATATTTTTATTTGGGGCCGGAAAGATAGCATGGAGGTAAGGCATTTGCCTTTCATGCAGAGGGATGGTGGTTCGAATTCTGGCATCCCATATGGTCCCCTGTGCCTGCCAGGAGGATTTCTGAGCATAGAGCCAGAACTAACCCCTGAGCGCTGACGGGTGTGACCCAAAAATCAAAGAAAAATTTTTTTTTATTTTTAATAATATCTTTATTTAAGCACCATGATTACAAATATATTTGTAGTTAGGTTTCAGTTAATAAAAGAACAACACCCTTTTCACCAGTAAAACTTTCCCACCACCAATCCCCCCACTCTCCCTCCTCCCCACCACCTGCCTGTATTTGAGACAGGAATTCTTTTTCTCTTACTCATTACTATTGTCATAGTAGTTGTTAATGTATTTATTTTTCTAACTGCACTCACCATTCTTTGTGGTAAGCTTCATGTCATGGGTTGGTCCTTTCAGCTCTCATCTCTATTGTCTTTGGATATTACTATAATAATGTCTTTTCTTTTTCTTAAATCCCACAGATGAGTGAAACTATTTCTGTGCTTGTCTCTCTCCTTTGGACTTATTTCTCTCAACTTAATAGTTCCCATGACCATCCATATATAGGAAAATTTCAAGTTTCTCACAAAATATTTATCAAGTTTTTAGAAACTGTATATCATGTTATTTAATAGACTAGGAACTAGCCAATATTGGCAAATGAATCAAGCCAGATCATGTTTTGATACAGCAACATTCGTTTGTATAGAATTTATCTGTGTCTGCTTTTATCCTACAGTAGCCTACTTGAGTAGTTGGAATAAAGATAATATAACCTACAAAGCCAAAAAATGTTTTACTCTGGTCCTCTACTGAAAAAATAATCTTGATCAGTGAATAGAGCATTTGCTTGCATGCAACCAACCCAGGCACCCCAACCAATCCCTGGCACCCACATGGTCCTCTGAGCACCACTAAGAGTAATCCCTGTGACCCCCCACACAAAACAATCTAGCAATTCATAATCTAGGTCTACATGAATGTATATAAGTATTCACCGATTTCTGGATGTTTAAAAATAGGCGTTTGCTTTTCATGCAAAAGGTCATCGGTTCGAATCCCGGTGCTCCATATGGTCCCCCGTGCCTGCCAGGAGCAATTTCTGAGCATGGAGCCAGGAGTAACCCCTGAGCACTGCTGGGTGTGACCCAAAAAAAAATTAAAAAATATTTTATCCTTTATTTTTGATCATTTCAGTGATCATTTTACAACTAATTGCTTCTTCATGACTGATTACTTTGGAAGGAGTTTTGGTCTATACCCAGTGATGCTTAGTGGCTATTTTGGGTTCTGTATTCAGGAGTGACCCTTGATAGTGCTCAGCAGACAATATGTGGTACCAGGTATTGAACTGAAGTTGGATGAATGTCCTCCTGGAAGACAAGCTACTTACCCTCTGGACTATCTTTGCTCAACTCTGATTACTTTTACAATATATTTTAGGAAAACAGTTATTTCCCAGTTATTTATATACTCTTATCAATTTTCTCTAAAAAAAAAAAACCTACTACCAGTTGATACCTGTATCAGCTATTTATATGTCACTCCTCCTTAAAAATTCTTAACACCGGATTTTTGGCTGATATAACAGTCACTTTTGCTCTTTTTCATGATCCAGAGCCTTGATGTGGAATCTTGGTGATTTTAGTCAGTTTATCCACCCATAAATCAAGTAACCCCAAAAGAATTGATCACATTAGTGTGATTCTGATTGAATAACATTATATAACAAGTATTATATAACAATTATTATTCTTGTTATTATTAATATTATTCTCAGGTGGTTATTTTGGTGATAAATTGATGGCCTAATTTCTGTCAATGAGCTCTACCAGTTAAGGTGCTCAGAAGAGTTCAGCTGGGTTTGCCACCCATTCTGGTTCCTTTCCCTCACTCCTTCCCATAATACCCTTGTCTTGCTTCAATGTTACTATTCAAGGAGAATTTTCTTACTCTAGATTGGATCACCACATCCCAGAATCTCCCTTCAAAAGTATATTATTATTCCAGTCTAGCCAGACCATACCTTCCACCCTTCAGCACAGTGACAGGGCCAGTTCTGGAATAGGGATGATGTAGGCATCTATTTGCTTGAGAGTTTCATTTAACTTCCTGATAGGATCTGTGTACGCATGAAAGCATCCTTAATATGATATACTAAGGACTCATCTCATGCCACAGACTAGCCGCTGTGATAAGCATTATCCCCATCTGTCCACATTGCGACTCTCAGAAAAGACAAGCTATGATGAATCCCATTTGCTCTTTATAAAACCAAACCTCACAAAGTATTCATGGCTGGGCCTCCTGCCAAACTCTGGCTCTGCCTAATGTTTTTGCAACCCGTTTTCCCCTTGCAAAGCCCCACTTCCCATCCTGATAAAGTCTCCCTTTCACCCATCCTGGTGAGCCTCTGCCCACCTGCAGCAGTGACTCAAGCACTACTATAAATAATAAAATCATTTGTCTGATGGTTTCTTCCTTGGCGTGCAGATCTGTGTGACTTCAGAGGAAGAACAAGATGGCTTCATCAGAGTCCTCAGCGGGAAGAAGAGAGGCCTCGTTCCCTTGGAGGTCCTGGAAAATGTCTGATTGCTGACCCTGCTCTCTTAACAGTGGGTACCCTTTGTTGAGGTGCCTTCTCTCACAGTGTCCATCCAGGGGCTGCCACACCGACCTGGTCAGCCAGGGAACCGCCTAAAAAGACTTGGGATCTGATATTGTCCGAGAAGAACCATGGAACTGAAAGCTCATGGCCCAATAGCCTACCCAGGGTGGGATAGAGGCTGAGTTCCAACAGACCCAAGTGCTATATCTGGTGGAGACAATAGGACCACCACCTCCTCCAATCCTCCCCAGATGTTACTCCTTTCCTCTCTTTGTGGTTGTACACTAATCTAGTGGACGGCGCTGCCATTTGCAATGTGACCCCAGTGTGAGGTTCAGATTCATGGCACCAGGTGTAATACTGGTTCCAGATCTTTGTGCTCAGTACTACTCCATCAGCATTATCACATGACAAATCCCACCCAGGAACCTGCTGCTCAGCTTCCCATAGGCCAGTTCCCTTCCCAAACCCTCATGTCTAAGAGAAGGCCGTTCGGTCCTCTGAGTTCATCCTGAGGGTGTGAAGGGCTTCATTGGTGTGACTCCAGAGATAAAGATCTGTCCTGCTCAAAGATTGTTGACAGGCAGGGGTCCTTCTGTGGTTCGCACGCCAGGTGAGGAGAACATATGGTCTATAAGCAAAGGATAAAGTAGGCTAAGATAGGGCAGAGTGAAGATGATGCCGAGGTTTCTGTTATTCAGTCTTTTCCATAAGTAAGAACTGGGGAAGAGAATCGAGTAGAAAGTCCACATGGGGTGCTCCATGTTCATTTCCTATCCTTTGTACTAGAAGCAGTGTTTTTCTCCTGTACCTTCCTGGAGGATTCTCTTTTGGAGCTTGAGCCCACCTGCAACCAGGAACCAGGAGCATGAAAGAGATCAACAACAATATCTTATGAGAAATGTAGCCCAATTGGCATTCATTCTTTTGGGCAATCTAGTAAACCTAAGGAGCTGTCAAATTGGAGGGGGGATCCTTATTGCTTCATCCCTCTGCAAGCAAGAGGAACTTGGGGCCAACTTAACATCCTCTAGGGGAATTTCTGTTACTCTGTACTTGTACTAATGTTTACAAGAATGCAATATACTGTGATGCCTTCCTCTCTGAAACTTATCCTAGCACTTAAACTTGCATCTTTGCCACCATTAATAAGTTGAACTTCAATTCACAATTACCTTAAAATCAATGTCAGTTTGTTTTGTTTTGTTACAGAGCAATAACACCATTAGAGATTTTTTTTCAAACTTAAGTGGATGCATCTTGAGCATGTAACTTATTATTCCCAGAACCAAAGCATCATTCATCTCCATTTCTTTAATTTTTGACCACTTAGCATGAAGCTGGGAGCTGAGAGAGGATGGCTAAGGAGGTTTCACAGTAGCTGGGATGCCTTACTCTCATTTTTAAGCCAGCATCCAGAAGTTTCTCTTTCTCTGATAAAACACGCCCAATAATTGTACAGAGTCAAGACAGATTATTTGAGAGATAGGACAGCATGGCTGCCAATCTGTATAATGGATCAATGGAATGCCAGAGTACAATGTGCTTTGTCTCTAATTCAATATACCATTCAATAAAGACAATTCGGTATCTGAGAAAAACCATAAAAGTGTGTGTGTTTGTATTATCTTCTTATGAAATATACAAATAAGATTTTTGGTACAATGGTGTCACAAATATAACCTGCACTAAAAGATGGGTGCCCAATAATTCTGTTTTATAATCCTGTCTTATGTTTTTCTATTTTTTTTTTTGGTTTTTGGGTCACACCCTGCAGCTCTCAGGGGTTACTCCTGGCTCTATGCTCAGAAATCGTCCCTGGCAGGCACAGGGGACCATGTGGGATGCTGGGATTCGAACCACCATCCTTCTGCATGAAAGGCAAACGCCTTACCTTCATGCTATCTCTCCGGCCCCCTATAATCCTGTCTTATAATCCTGTCTTATAATAATTCTGGCCTTAGTTTTCTTCATTCACTAAGAAATCTCTATCTCTAAGATTCTGAAAGAAAATCTACCCTGAACTGGAAATTTTAGGAGAATAGCAGTAAGCAGAGTTTGTGTCCCCAAGGGAAAAATCTCAGGAGAAGTTTATGTCAAGTTCTGAAGACTATCAAATGCTGACTAGAGGGTATGGGTGGTATAACTTGGCAATATGAGAAAAATTCAACATTGTTTAAAATAGTATTCTCAGGAAATCAAGTGAGCAGGTGTGCTCTAAAGATTTATTGCAAAACAAAGCTCTTACCAACAACTCAGACCAAAAATGATACCTATTTTAATGGCATCTTGTAACAATTTCTTAGATTTTACTCAGATGCCACTCTTGAGTTTTGCACAGCACCTGATGCTTTTGATCCTCAAAACAATTTTTCTTAATCTCCAAGTAGAAGTTTTATATAGTCCTTGATCTTGCCAATAAAAAACGTTTTTGTTCCTTGAAATTTTAAGATAATAACCATTATTATTGTTGTCTTTTAAAATGAAAAAATGAAATTTGTTTGACTGACTTCACATATCACAGACTATTTGCCTTATCCCATTTCTTTTTATGTACAATAATAATTTTCCTGATATACCTTCCTTTTAACCAGCTTCTTGAACATCATGTGCTTTGTTTATTTTTATCTATGCTTGAGGTAAAATAAATATCTAAGATTAAGACTTTTTCTCTGAGTTAAGCTTTAACCATATTAAAATGTTTTGTTCCTTTCCAATTACTCTACAATTACAATTTTATTCTTCTTAGTTTTTTAATTTCAGTGCCTTGTGATTAAAAACACTTCTTTGTGGTCATAAAATGTGCTCCATATAGTTTCATCTTTGCTAAATTAATTGACATTTCACATATCCTCATGATATTAGTATTTATAAAAGCTCAGTGGATGCTGATGGTTTAAAAAAAAAGGTCAATAGATCCTCAACACCTCATTTGATCCTCTGATTCCTGCCATGAGTATTCCTGAGCACATAAGAAATTATCCCTTAGAACCCCCGACCGGACACAAAACCAAACACAAAGATAAACACACATACACACACACACACACACACACACACACACATACACACACAACCTTTTTAACTCTTTTTCCTTCACAGACTCCATCACCACCAACCCCTAGCACTTTCAGTCACAACAAAAACAATGCAGTCCACTTAGGAAAATGACACTTCTCTTATATCTGGAAATTTTCATATTTGGGGGAGATAATGGCAAATGCATTTTCCCTCTCCCCCATTTCAAATTCTTCCAGAAAGGAAAGGTAGGTATTGTGACCATGACCTCTGGCTTTTTTGCACTATAAAAGTTAATAAGAACAAGGCCAAAAGAAGCTAAAAAGTGATGGAGAAGTGGTTCTAATTAGCACCACCCCTACTTCAATAGTTTTTCAAAACACTTCATAGTTATTATGGTTATATTTCAATAAATCATCTGATATCTTCAGAAGTATGCAGAAAAACAATGTCTGATTAAGAAAGATTTGTGGGAAGGAAAGAGACTAACACAGGTCCGGGATGATTCAGTCAGGTGGGAATAAAAAAGGAGCTTTAAGGAACATCAGGAAATATGGGAGAAATCAGTATTCTGTTGAGGTAGCAATGTAAACAGAACTGGGTTAGAGTGTGCTGGAGTAGTAGGGAAGGCACTGTAACAAGTGAACAAGCCAACAAGAGATAAGGGTGGCAAAGCATTGCAAGTTGAAGCCATATTGGGAAACTTAGAACTCTATGGTAGCAAGCCAGCCAGCCTGCCTATATGGCAGTAACCTCCTGGCACTGTGTGCTCATAGCTTCTTCTCCTGGCAAAGCCCTTTTGATGGCAATTATTCAGAGCCATCCTCTAAGCTAGAATCAACTTTTTATAGTACCACTTGTTTCATGTCCCCTTCCTGCTCTAATCCTTCCAGGAGCACCCTCATGTCAAGTGCAACAATATCTGCTTCTGCAAATGAGTCCTCTGGAATCCACAGGCCTAGCTTAACAACTCTGATTCTGCCCAGAACTGATCAAATTCCCCAGAGATGACATCTATCATTTCATGGTTGATCATGTTAATTTTTTATTTCCATAAATAGATTTGAAACTTCTGCTCTAAGAGAACGGTTTTGATTTTTATGATCAATGCAGTTGCCTTGGTTTGCTATACTCAGGAGCAAACTATTGACAGAAGGGCTGTTGGCTAATGCAAATATTGCAAATTCTTTTTTGTCTAAGAATGTTTTTAAATCTCTCTCCCATGAAAGTTTCTTTCATTCAGTAGTTTGAATATATCATTCCAGGCAAGAAAAGAATGAAATGATATATTCAAACTACTGAATGAAAGAAACTTTCAGCCTAGAGTCCAGTACCCAGCACAACTCTCATTTACATGGGAGAGAGATTTAAAAGCATTCTCAGACAAAAAAGAACTTGCAATATTTGCACTAACAAAACCGACCCTAACTGAGCTAATCAAAAAGCAATTACACAAACCAAATCCCCAATTTTAACAACAACTCTATACAATATAGTGGCACAACAGCCCTTTCTGTCAATAGTTTATTTAAAGGTCAATGGATTAAATTCTCCCATCAATAATGGAAACAGCTGTTTCCATTTAAATTGAGCAAGTATCCAATTAACTGCCCTTTATGGATGTCTGTAATAATGTTCTTATCCACATAAATAGGTGAGAATACATTTGAAAGCCATGGACTCCCACTATAGTGCTCACAATAAGTAGTTTAAATGTCTAAATTTTATATGTCTATAATAACTCTTTAAATGCTTTGTCCACAGTAGTGCTTGGAGAAATAGGTTGGTCACCCCAGTTCCACATTTCAATGTTATACTATATTAGACTCAGAAGACAGGCTCATTATTATAATGTCAGAAAAATTCCAATCTATTCATTTTCTACTTGATTATGCCTGCTCATATAATCTAAAGTTTATGTCCACAGATAACAATGGAATATGCAACTGCATGCAATGAACTCCTGTTACAGAGTTCATTCATTAAATATGGTATCGTAATATGTTTTAATTGTAGGTAGTTTACCATTATACCATAATGCTCATTATTTAGGTCACTTTTAGGAAAGGAACCAGGATGAGCAAGACCTGCTAGGCAATATTTCATGGTGTGGATTCCTTTTACAAAAATCATTTCCAGGGGCCCGGGAGATAGCATGGAGGTAAGGCGTTTGCCTTTCATGCAAAAGGTCATTGGTTCAAATCCCGGTGCCCCATAGGGTCCCCGGTGTCTGCCAGGAGCAATTTCTGAGCATGGAGCGAGGAGTAACCCCTGAGCGCTGCCAGGTGTGACCCAAACAACAAAAAATAAATAAATAAATAAATTAATTAATTAATTAAAAAAACTCATTTCCATAATCACTTAATTTTCTAGACTTGAAAATTATGACTGTTTTTAAGAGTGATCTATACACAATCTAACAGATAAAGTCTTTCTTCAGTAAAGTTTACCCTTATCAATCATTATTAGCCGAGGAAATGGAAAACCTTTCCATCTGAATTGCCAGCTTTATATTTAAGCATTCTGTCCCATTTCATCTGTAGTCAGCTTTTCAACTAACTCATGGATAGATCCTCAGTGACTGCCTACGTGTGCACATTAGTGTAAGTGTTGGCCTCCTCAATGTCTGTCTAATGTCCATCTATAATATGCATGTCTATGTTGTATACTACCCTTCCCCCATTACATGCAACCCAACTTTCCCCCTTTGCTTACCACCTTACAGATTCTTTTCTA
>PVKC010008902.1:0-27494 GCA_004027635.1 Crocidura indochinensis
CCAACACACATTCTTAATCAAAACTCTCAGCAAGATGGGAATGGAAGGAACCTTTCTCAATCTAGTTGAAGCCATCTACCACAAGACAATGGCAAATATTATCCTTAATGGAGAAAAACTAAAAGCCTTTCCTCTAAACTCTGGTACAAGACAAGGCTGTCCTCTCTCACCACTCCTCTTCAACATAGTACTGGAAGTTCTTGCTATAGTGATCAGGCAAGAAAAGGATATCAAGAGAATTCAGATAGGAAAGGAAGAAGTTAAGCTCTCATTGTTTGCAGACGACATGATACACTACCTAGAAAACCCTAAAGACTCTATGAAAAAGCTTCTAGAAACAATAGACTCATATAGCAAGGTGGCAGGCTACAAAATCAACACACAGAAATCAAACTAAAATATTTTTAAAGTGCAAAAATAATTTCTCTTACATTTGATGATAAAAAATACCTCTTATATTTGGTGATTTAAATGGTATTCCTTTTTTCTCATGTGTAAAGCTTTATATGGAAGTTCTGTTGTTACTTATACTATTTACCTCATATTTTAGATTTTTCTTACTTTTCTGGTTTAAGAAGTTCATCATTTTTCAGCCTCTTCAAATTTGTATCCACCTCCCTCCAAGAGTGGGGAAGTTTCTTGCTATTATCTCTCTCACCAGTTGTTCTTCCCCTCTTCATTCTTCTTCACCTGCTGATATTTCTCTAATTTTGTGATTAATCTTGTTTTGTCCATAGAGTACATTATATTTTCTTTTTTTTATTTTTTGCTTCTTTTTTCTTTTTTGACTTTCTTGTTGATGCTGGCTTTTATTTTATCTTCAGCTTTATCTATATGGTTCTACCCAAGTGAAATTCTGGTACTATGACTTGCTTGTGTGTTGTCTCCCTCAGTTCCATTTATTTAAAATCTCTTATCCTCTTAAAAAGTTCATCTGTGAGTTGACTGCATTATTTTGTACTATTATTTCTCAGTTTTACTGACAAGAAATGAAACTTCCTTAATTTTTGTTGCCAGTATAGCGAGTGTTGATTTTAGGTCCTCATTAATTAGACTCAAGTGTTTTAATGGGCTTGGGGACTTCCCTGGGTTTTAGTCCCTATCTGCCTTTGAAGTCCAATTATTTAGTTCCTTAATTGATTATCAAGTTTTTTGAGCTTTGTGGATTTTAATGGTGGAGGAATAGATCCCTATTCAATTATGAACTGGTCTTATGAGTTTTTAGCACATGGCTACCAGTAATAATCTGTTCAGATTATTTTGTTTACTATGCTGTTCAATATCCTCAGAAAATTGTCTACTAGTTACTCCATTGAGTTGACCTAGATTTAACGCTCTATGCTATCTGAGAAAAAGGGATGTCACATTCCACATTCCCCCAATATAAGATATGTATGCATAATTTTTTCACACTGTTGCTAGTTCATCTAATAGTTTAAATTTAGAGGATAAATGGCTATGAGATGAGGAAATACCTGACCTTAGGAGTTGGATGCATGGCAAAAGACATGAGAATGGCGTCCCCAGGCATGGAGGCATGTGATTTTGCCAAGTTTCAGGGTATAGAGGTACAGAATTAGGTTCCATAGTTCACCAATCAGGGTCTAGAGGATAGTCTGTATTAAGTTGAAGAGATTCACTGCCACAGGGGATATGATGGTGCAGAAAAGAAGAATGGGGTCTCAGGCTTGCCTATATATGACTGCATAGAGAATGCTAGATCTGGGCTCTACAACACACCCACCTAGATTTAAAACCATTAATATATTTATGTTTAGTTCATTCAGAACTCAAAATTCATTGCACAAGTATTGAAATTTTGTTGCTAACAATGAAAAAATGTGTAAACTCATTCAAGATTTCTTTAATACTTTATAACATTTTAGACATTTTAAAACTAAATATACAGAAAAGAATGATTTTCTAGATTATGATTTTGTAGCTGGTTAAAGTTCTTATTAGTACTCAGATGTTCAGGTTTTAGTTCTTGTGCTTGCAAGGCCTGGTCTACAAGCTCGCACAAATTAAAACACCCCTGCCCTTAGACTATCTTCCCCTTGACTATATTGCTATTTGAATAAAATATATCAGGGTGGAAACTGTTCTGTATATTAGAGAACACAACACAAACATAAAGCTTGCTTATTACCATTATGACTTAAGACACAGAACAAATCATGACAAGGCAATTGCATGTACTTCCTTGTTATTCAGAAGGGAGGCTCAGAGGAAAAACCTTGCCTTGGGAATTCAGTACCATCTGACTGTGTGCTCTGCGGTTCATTCAGAAAACTGATTTGGCAGTTTCATTCCCAAGTTCTGTATTCATTAATTGGATGATATTCACTTAGATGCAGTGCAGTGGAATAGCCTCTGTCTCACATGCCTGTGCCTCATTTCCTTACTTAGTGCCTTCTCAGTTCCGTTATTTATTTTCTTTAATATTACAGCAGTACAACAGGATGAGTCACATTCCCTGCCAGTCCCTGTCGAGCCCTCGAAGGCCCACAAAACAATAAGTTGATTTATGAGGCCTTTCTACCCAAATGTTACGCAATCTTGAAAGCTTGCTCTCACAGTATTGCTCTTCATATTAGGCATAGATTTCAGCTATCGAATCAGCAGAGACTAGCTTCTTCAATAGAACATCTATAATAGAATGATTGTAAAACAAGGAGACATGGATTATAAGTCTATATGGAAAAAAGCCTAGAAATAAGAATTTGGAGACTAGTAAGGCACTTTACAGTTCACTTTACAGCAAATATATTAGCTTGTTCTGTAAGCAAAGGTATGCCTTATAGCTATGCATCATATTATTAATCAGGAATTTTTTTCCTAACAGGAACTTGATTGCTTGTAATTTTTCTTTCACTTTCCAAATATTTTTTTATTCAGGTCAGGGAAATAATACAGCAGATAGGACACTGGTCCATACTGTAGAAGCTTGGTAGAGAAAAGACCACTGCCTCAGCCCTAGGGGAAAGCATTGGTCCCAATCAATGACCAACATGGATGAGATTATCATGGATTCAAATATGACTCCCAAGTTCTGCCCCTACATTTTTAGGGCAGATCAGAGAAAAGATAAAGTGGGAAATAAACACATCATAAATAATTTCCACACGATATTCTTTTTTAATTTTCTAATTTATTTTTTTATTTTTTATTTTTATATATTAATAATTTTTATTTTGACCAAAGTGGTTTACAAATCATTCACAGTGGTATTTCAGGTACATAGTTACATTGAATCAGGGACACTCCCATGACCAATGTTGTCCTCCCTCCATCCCTATTCCCAGCCTGCATTCCATATCGCCCCTCCTTTGAATCCTGGGATACTAGTCCCAGTATGTAGCCTGTTGCACATTGGGTATTGTTTCTGTTATAGTTGGCTTTGGATTTCGTGTTCAAGTTTGATCATTTTTTATTTCTACTCAATGTTCATATGACTTTTTGGTCTTGGTGCCCTGCAGTATTTACTCCTCAATTTGAGAGGCAGAAGAAGATGGTTCAAGTTATGTATTTCTGTTCGAATATAAGAGGGGAAAAAAAGAAAAAAAGGAATAGAAAAGAAAAAAACACGGGGAGCAAAAATTCCAATAAGCAAAAAAAAAAAAAAATACCAGGAGGGGTCCTTCTAGAGGTTATAAGAAAAAAAAAGGGAAAAAGGAAGGAAAACACTAAAATAATACAAGAAAAATTAAACCCAAAATAAAACAAAACAAAAACAGACTAAAAACCTGAGAAGCACTACAGCGGTCCTGAAATAGAGATGAATCAAAGCACAGGTAAAAAAGAGAGAGAGAGAGAGAGAGAGAGAGAGAGAGAGAGAGAGAGAAAGAGAGAGAGAATGAAAAGGAAAGAGAAGAAAAAAAGAAAAAGAAAAAACACAGGTAATATAGCCTTTAAAAAGAGAAAGAAAAATTTTATTTTTTTTCATAGGCACAGTAAAAATTGGGGAGATTAGAAAAGGAATTCCCCTGGCCTAAGCTATACAGGGTTCTTCTGCCACTACAGGCTCTGTACATGCTTTTTTACTCTCCTAGATCCTTTTGTGATGTCTGGAAATTTTCTGCTCCTCATGGATGATAAAATCAGGCTTCTGTACATAGTGATCTAGGTATTTGCATATGTCATAGAATGGAATCTTTCTTTACAGTTCCAGAAGTTCCATTCCATTTCTATTGTTTTAATCGGTTTTCTGTAGTTGGTGGTCTTGGTTTTTGCACCTATCCCAGGATGAATCCTAGGATAGAGTCATTATGTTTCTAGAAGTTCTGCTCAGTTGCAGTTGTCTCAGTCATACCTCTGGAATTAGAGATCTTTGTTGTTGTATAGGTCGTAGTCTAAAACCTGGACATTTTTATTGGTCCCAGGATTGGTTCTGCCCAGTCATAGTAGTTACGTTCATCTTCTGTAGTTAGTGATCTTGGCTTTTGCACTGATCAAAGGATGATGTTTCTTCTGGTTTCATATTATTATTAGGTGCTGAGATGAGACAGCCTGCTCTTTGACCAAGTTATTGCCATTTCTTCATTGTCAGGATGTCATATCAAAACTGGCGCATATTGGTGTCAGAGCCGTATTAAGAATTTCCCAGAAGGAGTCAGTTTCCTGGAGCTGTTGTGGAGAACTGTGTGGATTTTATATCTGAGATCTAGGGTTCGGGTTGGGTGGTCACTGTCTAATCGCATGGAGTCTAAGTTGGGACCACATGCCATTCGTTCAATGTGGGAGGTGACCCTGTATAACAAAAAAGTATGAGCTTTTATCCCTAGTAGATAAAAGCTTATTTTTATATGTAATATTTCCCCCTTTTTTGCCAAAAAGAAATGGTGCTATCTTATATTGCCGATGTATTTGGGAGTGAAAATGTCGGGCTCCATCTTCTCTATGCCCTGGTTTTAACCTAGGCTTTAATCTCTGGAATATTTTTGTATGTAACAAATGAATAGTAAGTGAAAGTGCTATTCACATCTGAAATATAGAAGTTGGGAATGCTTTACTACGCAGGACAGCATCTACTACCACCACCATCAAAAGCAGCACAATAAAGAACATCTGATTCAATGTTGGTAATATTTACATTTAAACACCTTTTTTTTTTTTTTCAAAAAAATTGGGGGACGAATTTGAACCTCCTCCAAGTTAATTACCCCTTAATCTACAAGAAAGGACTTTTCATCCTAGAAAAGATAATAATTTGTATACTAGATGATCTTGAATTCAAATTCAAGGTCAAGGACTTGCAAGTGTTGAGGCCTTAAAACTTTTTTGGTCATTGTATCTAAATTTCAATATCAGCACAATGGTAATAATTAACTTGAATCATGTTCTTTTGCTTAATAAATGGTCAGATGTAATAGATGTAAATCTATGTTAGAGTTGAAATGTCCTGCTGCCAGGAGCAGTGGAGAGGACACTGTGGAATCTCTGAGTGTCTTCAATGTTCTGGTGATTTTAGACACAACATGTTTTCCTAATCAATAAGAAATGACTTAGTGTGATTGCAGTGACATGAAAGAAGAGGATGGCCTTCACATTACTCCCCTAGAACAAGATGAACTGACAGATTTTCCTAGCAGGGATCCTAATTATGCCTATGCAATGAGAAATTGAGTTAGTACAAAACAGGAAATGATCTAACTTCATGGTAAGACTGTTCACAGCATCTTCCTTCATATTTGTGACACAAACTCTCCTTTGACCTCCTCTTTGACTGCTTTTTAGTTCTTTAAAATTCTCAATTTTGTTTATCTTCATGGGATTCTGTTCTAAGTTCTCTATACCTGAGATTCTTTTTCACTTATCTTAATTAACATCTGCGTAGGTTTTAGTAACATGCTCTCCACCACCACTTATAGGAATGATATTTCTTCTAAAGCTGTATGGTTAGCTCAAATATGTGTTTCAATAGTATTAAATGAACATCAGCTTTCCAAAGGGAAGCAGTTTTAATTACTGGTTAGCAAAAAATTAAAATAACCAAAAATTTAGTAATAGTTAACTCTGGAGTTTACCAAATTAAATATAAGAAATTTATCTTTAGTAAATTTTATCCTTATACTAAAATATTATTACCTATATTATAAGCCATTTATAATTATTAATATCAATTACTCAGGTGAGCTACTGATATTTAGCTAGCATACAATAATATCTGTTTGGAAGATTAGTTTGGGCTTTAGACTTGGGAGTCACATACACTATATTGAGAGTTTAGTCCTGATTGTGCTTAGGTTTCATTCCTGCCTGAGCTTGAGGGACCACATGTTGGTCCAAGAATCAAACTCTGGATGGTCACTCGCAGGCAAATGCCTATCTACTGTACTATTTCTCTGGCCTCAACAATATCTTTGCTAAACATAGATCTCTTAAAGTTAACCCTTTGCCTACACTAAAAATATACTGAACACTTTTTTTTAAGTTCAACCCTATATATTTTAACTCTTAGTTCTATGTGGCCTTCATTTCCATTTTTACTAGTATTTTCATAATTAAGTCTGTATATTATTTCTTTTTAAACATATTCTACAACCTAATATGATATTCTAATTCAAAAATATTCTTTGCATTAGAATTTTCAAAAGTCATACTATCAAAGCGATGGCATTTTTCAAATTCAATTCTTCAAAGTCAATTCAAAATAAAGATCTTGATGTCTGACATAAGTTCATAAGGGATAATGAGAAAAATGTGGTAGACTATTCTATTAAATCGAAGTTATTTTCAATTTCTTGAAGGTATCTTCAAAGATGCAATCCACTGGAAAAACAAATGGAAACAAATATAAACAAATGAGATTTATATAAGATTATTAATTTTCTGCACTTCAGTAAAAATGATGAGCAGAATAGAAAGGTACCCCAAAGACTGGGAGAGTATACTTACTCACTACTTATTTGATAAAAAAGCTTAATGATATCTAAGATATATAAGCACTGGTAATACTTTACAAGATAAAATATGTGACCAATCCCATCAAATTAGGAAAGGAATAGATGAACAGAAATTTCTTTAAAAATTACATATAAATAATCAAAAAGCATAGAAAATAGTGCTTTACATCACTAACCATCAAAAACATGTCAATCAAAGCAATAATGAAATATCATATCAAACCAGAAAAACTATCTCACATAGAAAAAAATCGATTAATTTTGGCATGGATGTAAGAAAAGGGTACTCTCCTTCACTTCTAGTGAGAACATCACTGGTACATATGTTTTATAAAACATAAACACTGTTTAAACAATACTAGAAATTCTACTTCTTGGCATCTTCACTAAGAGACAAAAATACTCAACTTATAAGGACAGACTACTCTTATTGTTATACCTATTGTCACTACAACAACCAAATCTGGAAGTAATTCAAGTGTTCGACTACAGATTACTCAATGAAGAATAATGCATACATGCAATAGAATACTAAGAAAAGATGAAACCATACAGCTGCTATGTGGATGGATCTGGTAAGTATTGTGTTGAGTGATGTTAGTTAGGAATCAGACAGTTCTCTCTTATGTGTGACATAAAGACAATCAAGGGTTAACATGTGTCCAAAGGCAATAGAAACTGAGAACTGATCTTCAATAGAAACTGAGAATTAATCTTCAATAGAATGTAGACCACAGATCAGAGGAGTGACAGAATGGAGACACTGACAAGATTATCACGCTGGCAGAGTGGGAATGTATTATGAATGAAACCTTACCAGTAACAGTGATCTAAACCACACTGCCTAAAGTTTAAGTTTAAAGTTTAAAATAAGTGTCAGTCATAAAGACAGGCTGTAAGTGTGGGGTTGTGGAGATATAGTACATAGAAAGAGAAAAGGGATGGTGACACTTTTGATAGGATTAGTACTGGATTATTGTATTTCTAAAAGTTATCCATGAATAACTTTGCAAGTCATAGTGCCTTAATATATATTAATATATATATTAAAATGTAACTTTTATTGGCTTCAAATGTCATTTATAATAAAATTCTAGTTTTTAAATTAACAAGATTCATGGTTTGGATATATTTTGTATCTCCATTACTTGCTATTACATTTAGTAAAATTTACCCTTAATATTCATCTTTCATAATATTGGTTTCTTTTAAAAAGCACTCATCAGGGCCCGGGAGATAGCATGGAGGTAAGGCGTTTACCTTTCATGCAAAAGGTCATTGGTTCGAATCCCGGTGCCCCATATGGTCCCCCGTGCCTGCCAGGAGCAATTTCTGAGCATGGAGCCAGGAGTAATCCCTGAGCACTGCCGGGTGTGACCCAAAAAACAAAAACAAAACAAAACAAAAAAAAAAGCACTCATCACTAACTTCAAAGAAAGTTGTACTTATTCTTTTGTATTTTCAAATATAATTCTTTTTGCCTCTACTTTTGAAATAATTACATTGCTGTACTTATTTGCATTGTGTTTGGATAGACTTGCTTTTTGGGCTAAGAGTTTAGCAAATATTTTCTTGTCAGATAAATGAAGGCATTTACAGTAAGATAATTACCAACTACTGATTTCCTAGTGTTTAACATATAGGACTTTGCTTGAGTGAATTGTATCACCTGTCTTTCCCCACTATAATAGACAATGACTGTAACATAAAATGATTTATCAATGCATATACTTTGGGGAGGAAAGAAGAGCAATTATTAAAAAATTCATACTTTCATAGATTCATACATATAGATACATTTCCACACAAATCACTACACATACATACTGATTCCAAGTTTGCATGTCATTAGAATACACAATTGTTTTTAAATTTCCTTAGTGAATTTACCCTTTTAGCAGTAAATTTGCCTTTTATTTTGAGAAGTGACTTTACCTTGTGAAGTCATCAAGTTTGATGAAGTTCTTACAAATTGAGTAATTTTACCATTAGTATCAGATAGATACATAATCAGTGCCAGAGCAGTACTTTGTTTCTTGTTTTGTGGGAGGGGGTTGGTAATCTAAAATTCAAAGCAAGGATATTGTATAGATGGAAAAATTCAAGTGTATCCATTCAGAGACTATCCATTCAGAGTTTTTTTTTTTCAACATTTAGCACAACATGGTGGACATATGTTCAAGTTTATAACTAAAGAAATATGAGTTCAAATCTTAACTCTTATTGATTGCAAATAGACACAAATAATTGAGTTCTATTGTTAGTCGTCTCTAAACTAAAATGTCTAGGTTTACTACACAATGCTCTGTGAAGCTTTTTTTAAGTATCCTTGATATTAGTAGTAATGGAGTTAATGCTGAATAATTCTTTATAGTCAGATTATCTTGTGTACTGTAGGATGTATCTCTGGACTCTATCCAGAGATAGATAATAACACCTAGCTCTAGGTTGAAAATCTACAATGTTCCTAGACTGTGCCAAATTTTCCCAGATATGAATATTGTATCATATGTAGTTGAGAATACAGAGTTATATTTCATAATGTGTGATATGCCAAAATATAATAAATTTTATGATTTTCTTTCCCTCATCTTTTCTAGTAGTACTATGGGAAGTACTTGACATTTGGTCAGAAAAGTTATTTAAATCTAATGCCATATCCAAGTGAACATTTAATCTGAGCTGTGTGTGGGAGCTATGTGTGGTATTCATTTGTTTATTTATGTATTTATCTTGGTTCTCTCCAAAGCATCCTTACACAGAAAACTTGAAACAAGAGCAAAGTTAAAGTCTGCACTTTTCAGTGATGAAGCTAAGGTTTATAAATTCTGCCTGTGAAGAAATAACCGATATAGTTCCTTTAGTAGAAAATGAAAGAGACCAAAAAAGGAACTATGAACCTGAAACAAATTGAAGGCTGTAGATGTCATGGCAATGCGAATTGAGGGATGATCGATTCTCCTAGATTCTGAGTGGCACATTCTGCACACAGAGCAATTGCTTGGCGTCAATCAGATTAAGTGGCCTCAATGGGAGCACTGCATGCAAGATGAGTGAAATGCAGGCCCCAGGATTTGTCATTGCCTTAAAACACAGTTTCCTACTTCACAGTAAGAGGGAAGAGAGTCAGAGTCTAAGGAACAAGAAGAGGCATGTTTTCGCTTAAGGGGAAGCTCTCCTGGTTTGTACAATTGCTGCTGTGCAGGTAGAATCCGAAAACACTTACATTTGTTGTACACACATTTGTTCAGATTAATTCTCTAACTAAATGATATGTTTCTTTTTGGATGAAAAGTGTACGATTCCCCCACTAGCACTATTTTGACAAAAGGAAATGCATTTTCAAGACAATATTACCTCAAGGCAGAAATTCAAAGCAAACACTAGCTCAGTGTTCACTAATAGATTTGTACTACTTCTCTGAAATTAATAATTTAGGTGAATTAATTTTTCAAAGGGCTTAGAATAATGTCTGATATAATAAATTCTATATAATTTTTAGTTTTTTGCTACTTTCACATTTTTTTCCAAATAATCTTCTGACAAAAGACATACCTAAAACCCCAGGGTTAAATAATTATCTCTCATCTGTTCACTTTCCACAATCTATGTAATCACTCCACAAATACATGTCATGCTACTAGAACTGTCTGTTTAGTTGTTCTTATTCTTCTGTATTTATCTCTGGAAAAATTTGTGACTATTACCTTGACATCTAAGTGGAGCTGCAGATTAAAAGTCATCCATGAGGATGTTAGGTAATCAGATAAAATGTATAGAGCCATTGCATGTTAACTGCATTGATTATGGTTTGACTGTTAATTTTTTCCTTAGCGTTCATTTATTTTTTGTGGGGTTTTTGGGGAAAAGGTACACCCAGCTGGGCTCAGACTCTCTTCCCTCTTACTGTGAAGTAGGAAACTGTGTTTTAAGGCAATGACAAATCCTGGGGTCTGCATTTCACTCATCTTGCATGCAGTGCTCCCATTGAGGCCACTTAATCTGATTGACGCCAAGCAATTGCTCTGTGCGCTGAGTTCAGAAAATGTACCGGAGTTGGCAGACCATCTTGGATGCCAGGGATTGAACCGACATTCTTCCTGGGTCAGCTGTGTGCAAGGCACATGCCCTACTACTGTGCTATCATTCCAGCCACATCCTAGAGATCATTTAACTTACATTAAACCATTGAGCCTACATCTATCCTTAGTAGTAAAATTCCATTTTTCTATAACTAGGTAGAATTGGGTGAGTAATAGGGAAAAGAAAAATTGACTATATCTAGGTATTATAGGCATATATTTACATAGTAGTTTTGTCCTTTGTGTCTTGTGACAGAGTAGCCTAAGTAGGTTTCTGAGCCCTCCCAGGCAGGAGGCAAACATAAAGATACTTTATCTAATTAGTTCAATTCTAGAGCTCTTGATAAAATGCTGTTCTGGGTCTAGTTGTGCTTGGGGTATGCAACAGCATTGGTGGGAGTATTTTTTAATCCCTCTAAGGCTGCAATTGAGCAATAGTACTTGTACACCTGCTTATTGGGCTAATTTTCTTTTCCTGTTCACTCTTTATTATTTGAATGGCTGTAAGTATGATTTTTGCTATTCAAAAATGGAAAACTTGCAAAAGACTTGTGACAATATATTTCTTAGATACAATACTAGATATTTAAAAAAAACATTCAGTACTATATCCAGATTTGACCTTGCAATTAGAGATTTATCAATAGAAATAATTACTCCTCCATTTAAGAAAATACACTTTTTTGTTTTTCATTTTCTTTTTATTTTGCTCTTTCATTTTTCTTTTTAATAAAATATTAATAAAGGGCAGAAAAATTGCTATAGAAAGCAGGTTTTTCCAGAGAGCAGAATCCATGAAGTAAAGAAAGAAATTTCACATCCCTGCACTGTGCTTTGGGAAGAAATGCCTGCATGATTGTTTCTAACTCTTATCTTGAATGATCCACCTTTTCATAGTGGGATTTCTTACCAGGAAGATTCTTGGACTAGAACAATATATATATAAATATATATATATATATATATACATATATATATAGCATCATGAATCAGAAAACGCTCAATAATCACACGGATATGTTCAAATATGTAACTTTTTGTTATATACTTTCTGCTTAAAAAGTGATATATACTATCCAATATATATAATGTTTATAAGTTATACATTTGATAGAACTACCTTATCGATTTTCAACGTAAGTTTTCTTTGAGGTCCTTAAATATCTGAACTGAAAAGAATTTTCATTGGCTCTTTCAAAATATATCATGATTTCTAGGTTTAGTTCTGTGAATTTTTAAAAAATGAGAAAATACATATGCTCTTGTAGATATTTTGATTCACATATAACAAATGTCTATTTTGCAGTCAGTTTAATGTCCAGTTTGATCATTTTGATCTTCAATCTGAGAGCCTCTTGCATTTCATTATTTCAATATATCAGATATCACTAACATTTAAGGCAACTGGTAAAACAGTCTCCTACTCATACTTTTTCTTCCTCCCCTATTAGTCCAGAATATATTTTTATCCAATATTTATTATTTCAGTTATTTTTCTTATATTTTCCATGTCAGTACTCAAACATTTTTTATGAATACTTACTTTGGAACTTATAGCACAACATATTTTGAATTTTTATAAATATTATTCTAAGTTCTAGGCCCATTACATGTTATCTGAAACAATGATAGACTACATTTCTTTAATAAGGGTTTAAAAAATAAATATAGTATGGAAAAAATAAGAGCTATTAGATATTAAAATGTCAGTGATATATACATATGATACAATGCACATGTATGTACATATGTAAAAGACAAACTGATATATATATGTATACATGGAAATGTACAAGAGAAATACAAGATTATATTTTATGTTTTAAATTTGTTTTTGTTTTTGTTTTTGTTTTGGACCATACCCTGTGGCTCTGGGGGTTACTCCTGAGGTCAAAAATTGCTCCTGGCAGGCTTGAGGGACCATATGGGATGCTAAGGATCAAACCTAGTTCTGTCCCAGGTCGGCTACATGCAAAGCAAAAGACTTACTGCTGTGCTATCATTTCAGTCCCTGAAATACAGGTTTTTAAAGAACATTGACCTATAGTGTTTGTGTGCACTTCTTAAAAATTATTTTCCTCAGAGTCAACTGACCCCTACAGAAGTGATTCCCTAAACACAGAGTGGGGACTAATCACAAATCACTACCAGTATGCCCCCCCCAAAACCGATATTTTCCTCCAGTAGAAATGTATCTTAAAGAGTAGAGCACAAAACTAGAATAATCTTAACTGAATCCCAAATTTTTACATAGACCCTAATTATCTCTAGGCCCACCACAGCACTAAACCATAAAGCTTACATACCGAGCCTGACCTCACCTGCAGTGCCCCTAATGCTGTTGGATGTGCTGCTCCTGTTTGAAAACTTGTTTCCTACTTCTTTTCCATTCCTCCTATTGGTTTCTCTTTTCCTTTATCCTTCTCATTTCTGTAATGTAAGGGAGATGGCACACTAGACATATGGAAGATAACACGACAGGGAACTGATGTCTCATACACAGTAGGTTGTAGAGTCACAATATATCAATATAGCTTAATGACAGCACAAAAAAAAAACCCTCCAGAAAAACAATATTCAAACTAAAACAATGAAACATAGAAATGTGCCTATCAATGAAGTAAGGTGGGGCATGAGAGGGAAACTAAGGAAACTGGTGGAGGGATTTGAAGCTGAAGATGGGATTGGTAATGAAATATTTTATACCTGAAACTCAACTCTGAATAACTGTGTAAATAAAAACTAAGAAAAGTTTTAATATTATATTATACATTTTTAAATAAAGGTAAAATTATTTTCTCATTATTTTGTTACTGATTTTATGAGCATAGTTTCTTTACACTAAGGAGTTTGGAAAATACTAACCCATTTATATGTTAATTCTATTTTCACTGTTAAAATTAACTTTTAAGGTAAATAAATTTTCAGAGTTTATAATTCCTTTGTATATTCTATAATTTATATACACTCAGGGAACAAACCGTGCAATTGTGATTTTGTTACAGATTATTATATCAATTAAATACAACTCCAACTATGTTCATTGACTCTAAAAATACATATTTAAAAAACAAAAATTAAGTTGAAATAATTTTAATAAGTGATTTGAAGAAAAGATGGAATGAAGAAAGAATAGAAGTAGGGAAGAGATGATGGGAAAGGAAGGGAAGGTAATAAAGAAAGGAAGGGAAGAAATTCTAACATTTACTATTGTTAAGGTTACAAATGCAGAAATAGACCTATTTTTATCTGATGCAATTGCTAGTGTTGAACAGGAATATATATATGCACATATATATATACATACATATACTGTATATATTTCATCTTTGGTAAAATAGAAGAAATATTAAAAACCCTGTGGGTTTTAGTGAGAAGTTTTGTTATTATAAATTATGACTGGCTTATAATATGTATTTTGGATATTTATACAAAAAATAACAGAAAAGGCAAAAAAACCTATTAGATAACACCCACAATTCCAAGTTTCTACAGTGTCTCTTCAAGCTTCTGAACCACTTTTGTTGGGACTTAATAGACCATCCAATAGAAAAAACAACGAATAAGACACTCATACACTATTACTTAAGTTTATTCATGATAGGCGATGATAATCCTGGTGTGTATTCTGACATTAATAATGATATTCACTTTCACTCATAAAAACATCCTAAAATTATGGCCACTCTCTTTATTGGACATTCTACGCAAATGAAATAATCCTGTTTGGAGAAGGAAAATAAAATATAAAGATTTTTCTCATTTCCCAACTCCACTTACCAAAATAATGCATTAGGTACTCAACTTCTGAATTATGACATATTTATAGCCCCTCAGTGTGACTGATATTTTATGGAGGGATTCCTAAATAGTTATTCTAGAAAATAAAGTGATTTACCTTAAAGCTGTGGATTTATTTGAATGAAGATGAGTATGTCCTTTGAACAGGAGAAGGCGATATATATATTATTTCAGAAAAATCTGTTCCAATATCTGAATATTCTCTTCCCTGGGATAATCTCTAAATCCCCAATAAATATTTTAAATGTTTTCTAAGTTGATTAAGTATAGCCATTTTGGCTCTTAAAATTATGTGTTTATTAAAACACAACTATGTATACATATCTATCTGATCAGCACCACACTGTGACTGGTATTTCTTTGGAAAATAAAAATGATCATAAAAGAAAATATTTGCTCATTCAAATTTTCATTCAAGGATTAAACATTATATATTTAATGAGTACCTATTACATGTCAGGTGTCTTTATCAAAGAACAAAACAATTGTTGGAATGTTATACACACTGAATACAGATACATGAGCAAAACTTGAAAGATATAAGCCTATGACAATAATCCAAGGGAAAATTGGTAATGGATAAGAACAGGCAGATAAACTGAAGGTGATGGGTATACTGCTACTTCCTAAATATCAAAAATATTGATTTATATGAAATCTTAGAGAAAAATGAAAAGTCAGTGATAATCCAATACATTTTTAATTATAAGATTTGCTAAACAAATGGGAAATGTTCTAAATTTTGATATAAAAGAGATGATAATTAAATAAGGACTAAAGAATTTGAAGTGAAATACGCTTGCCAAATTTAAAGAATCTCTTTTATTTATAGGTCCAAGTCACAGATCCTGACTTTCTTCTTGGGCTGCTCTTCATCATCCCAAATAAGGCTAGTCTCTGGTTGGCATTGATACTACTTCAGCTGGTTCAGCTTGTCTACTCAGCATGAGAAGAGCCCTTCACTCTCCATTTAGTGCCAGCAGCCCCACACCTAACCTGCACCATATTAACGGACCCACATCACAGACCCTGAAACATGAGGCCACTTGTAAGCTGTGTTATATATCTACTCAACAAAGTGCATACTGCTCAGGGTTGTATTTCTGTCACTTGGTAAAGATAGACAAAAATGAGAACAAATCAAGCCTATATTCCTCACCATTTTCCCAGGTCTAACTATGAAGACTCACCCTCAGAAGAGCAAGAATTCTATAAAACCAATGGAGTAGATGCCCATTAATTTCCAAAGCAAAAACAATACCATTGAGACATAGATTCCAAAAGCTCAACAAATTCTCCAACAATGATTTATGTGATTATTATAAGGGTGTTTAGTAAAGTCAAAGAAACAGTGGCATAGGTAATCAGCAAAGAAAACAAAAAAGTCATAATGAGAAAACTGCTACAAATCAGAAATAAGAGAAATAATGGTATACAAAAACAATAGAACAGTTAAATAACAGCAGCTGAGAGAAAACAAAACAAAACAAAAACAAGCTGAGCACCAAAATGAGAAAGAATAAACCAATGAAAAACAGCAGAAGGTAAAAAAAAAAGTTTGAAAAGAAATGAACAGCATACTAGGGAAGTATGGTATGAGTTTAATAGGAACAATATAAAACTCATCAATCATTGAGGTCTCTGATGAGCAAGACAAGTGTGATCCAGAAACAATAGTTTCTTATATATATGATCACGGAACAATCATTGATAAAATTTCCTAGAATTGAGGAATCCAAGTACTGATATCCAAGAAGCCCAAAGGGGTCCCAATAAATATAGAGTTAACTAGATAATCTTCAAGACACATTGTATTAAAGATGATAAAAGCCAATGATAGAGACAGAATGCTGTAAAACTTAAAGAATAGAAAAAGGAACTTAGACGCAAAAGAAAAGACATAAAAATCACAGCAGTTTTATAAAATATTCTTCTAGCATAAAGGAATGAAGAGATATAAAACAGCAACTAAATGAAATGAATATCTGACCAGAAATTCTCTATCCAGCTAGATAGTCATTGAAATTTGAAGGAACAGGCAGTTTCGTGTATATACAACAATTTAGGAAATACAGTACATTTTACTTATTCAAAAAGATGGGACTTAACAGACCATCCAATAGAAAGGATAATGACATTTATAGCACTATTTCTTCAGAGTATTCATTTTTATGGTTGGTGTGATAATTTTTGTGTGTATTCTGTCATTATTAATCATGCTCCCTTTCAATCATGAAAATAGCCTAAAATTAAGACCACTCTATTCTTTGGATGTTCTAAGCAAATGAAGCAATCCTGTTTAGTGAAAAAAATAAAATAGAAAGGTTTTTTTTTTTATCATTTTCTATCTCCACTTACATAAACTGACTAATAAATTTGTGGGTTTTTTCCCCATGAAGATTATTTAAATTGATGACCACACATTTCAAACACTATGCAGGCATGAGACCACTTTTTATAAAAGTAAAGTCAAAATAAACAAAGTTTAAAATTATGCATTTCAGTGTTCAAAATATAATTACTTTACAAAGAGGGGGCATTTTATTAAAAAGCTTTCTAATTTTTTATTTATATTTTTAAAAAGTGATAAGTACTCAGAGTGGGAAGTGAGAAATTTGAAAAGAGCAATAGATATGGCAGTTGTGTTGGCTGTAATTTGCATTAAATTTGACTGTCATAAGATTAGCTATAGACTAACTTTATATTCTCAGATTTAAATGCATTATACAATGAAATTATTTACACACATGCAAATATACGCACAAACATAAATGTGTGAAAACACATTACCTTTAAATATTCTAAGTACTTACTCTAATTTTATATTTTCTTGTACTTAAATACATTTTTGTTATTTGTTTGAAAAAATGTTGATTTTTTGGCAGAATATTTAATTGCTCATACTTGTGTTTTGAAGACACTGATATTGTTACCTGTTCACTAGTGAGTTCTACCAAACCTCCAGAGAAAATCTATAACACAACCTTCTTAAGCTCTCCCTAAAGCAGAAATATTGACCCTACAGAAGTTTCTGGACTAAAACTACCCTGACACTAAGACAGGCATGAATACCAATAAGAATATTATAGACAAGTTTCAAATGAAAAAAGACAAAAATAATCTCAATAATATACTATCAAATTCAATTCACAATGCAAGTAGGCGAACATATTATATGATGATGGGATGTAAGGATGTTTCAAAGTGAATAAATGGATAACAAAGATATGATCATTCCTATAGTTGTAGAGAAAATATTTGAAATTGACAACAACAATTTATAATAAAAAACCAAAAAAAAAAACACTCGACAAATTAGGTATTTAAGATTGATATCTCATTTTAGTATATGTCATATACAACAAATTCTCATAGCAGTAAATCGAGAGGGTTTTAAACTGTTAATGTAGAAATCACTATTAGCAGATTTCACTAAATATATAAAACTCTAAATAATTAATAAAAACTTTCTTACAGCAAAATATTCAAAGTAAAGGACACAAAATTCATGCATAGATTTATTGTACTTTTACATATATATAACTTATATATAAGAAACTTTGTGAGGTTTGGGTTACACCCAGAAAGTCCACACTGAGGGAATAACTTATGGAAGAGCTCAGAAGATCATGTGTGGTGCATGAGTCTAAACCAGGTCACTTACATGCAAGGCAAGGACCTTAACCACTATACTATTATCTGGCCCAAGGGAAGGGAATTAAAACATTTTCTTGTTAACAAGTATACTGAAAAACTTAAATATGTAATAATCTATGAAGGAGGTAACATACTAGTGAAAACTGTAAATCATAACTTTAGAGAATAATGTAAGCCATAAAGAAATAGAAACATAACCCTTTTCATGAACTGGAAGAATCAATATCATTATAACAACCATCCTACTCACTATAATATATGATCCATTGCAATTTTTTAATCAAATTTCCTATTTTTTAAGAAATATTATAAATACATGTAGCATTCCCATAGAATCATAAAACTCCAAGAATGTCCAAAATAACCCTTAAAAACAAAAATAAAAAGCAGGACATAGGATTAGGGAAACAGGCATTATAGCTTATGGATTTAAAGTATATTTCAAAACTAAAGCAATAAAAGCAGCATGGCATTGTACAATGAAGAGGTAGTAGCCTCATTAAGGTCCTAGGGGTTTTTGGAGGAGGAAGATAGAAATAAATTTGAACTATGAATACACATATCTAAGATCAATTTACTTTTCAAATGTCTTACATAGAGTTCATTAGGTTTGTTATTGGGGAGAAAATATTAGTCCATTAGCTAATCTGAATTTATGACAATAAATCTCTTGATTACAAAACGTTTTCTCCTTTACTGAGTAATAAATATGAATAAGCCATGTGCCTCATTGGTTTACTTGGCTAAAATAACATTTAAAAGATGTCTAATTATCTTATCTAAAATTTATCCCAAATCCAATATTAATTTTATAGCCACTATTTGCCTTTGTAGGTTTTGGAATTAAACATATTTACAATTATTTGACATAGCATTTCTCTGTACATGCACCTATGGATAGAATAATCATATCTACCCAATTGAAGCCTCTTAGCTATTTCGGTAATTAAGTCATTATAAATCAACATGTAACTTAACATATTTAAACTTATGAAAAATTGTATCTTAAAATGTTTTTGTTATGATTGTTTTATTGATTCTGTGTTCACCTGAGTTAACTGTAGTATCGATATTACCAACTAAAAAGCTTATTTTAGTACCTGCTAGTACCATTGTAAGTTTATCTGTGTTTCCTTTTGAATATGGCTGAATTACTTTATTTGGTGTCAAGATACTAAACATTTATTTCCCAACTTTTTAAACTCCTATATTTAAATTTGCCTATTTATATTTGGTATTTGTTTTTGAGTGTTTGACATATAAAAGATTGTTAAAAACATATAAATTTAGTACAAAATGAATGTTTTCCAAGCAGAAATCTCCATAATATGGTCTTCAGAGAAAATTTCAATGAGACAACAATGTCAGAGAAACAGAACCAGAAATTTGAAATTAGTGTTATCATTTTATATCTATCCCATTCCCTTTTACTAATTTTGCTCAAACTAATACTTTCCATGTCCGTCCATGTATAAGTAAATTTCATGACTTCATTTTTCCTAATAGCTGCATTGTATTCCATTATGTAGATGTACTACAATTTTTATCCACTCATCTGCTCTCAAGCATTTTGTTTTCTTCCAGATTCTGAATACTGTAACTAGTACTGCAATGAACATAGGAGTACAGATGTCTTTTCTGCATTGTGCTTTTGGTTCTCTAGGATATAATCCCAGGAGCAGTATTGCTGGCTCATTTGGAATCTCAATTTCTAGTTTTGGTGGGAAAGTCCAATTCGTTTTCCAACATAATACTCTTTAGAAACACTATTGTAAAACATAGTATCTAGAAGGACAAAAGGGAGGGAGTAAAGGAGGGAGGTGGGAAGAGAGAGGAGAGAGAAGAAAGAGTAAGAGAAAGAGAAGATAAATCTCTGCCACGAAGGCAATCAAGGTTTATAGTTGGGGTGCAGGAGGGAAGCTGGGGACATTGGTGGTGGGAAATATGCATTGGTAAAGACATGTTAAATATTGTACATTGTATGACTGATAATTATGTGTAACTTTGTAAATGTATCTCATGCTGATTCAATTAAATAATTTATTCAATTTATTAAAATAAAAATAAGACTATTTGAAGTTTAAAATATTTTGGATGTTTAAGGCAATAGCATCCTACTGAATAAAAAGTACTACTGAATAACGGGTCAAAGCGGTGGGACAGAGGTAGGGCATTTGCCTTGCACATAGCTGACATAGGATGGATGGCGGTTTGATCCCCTATGATCTCCCAAGTCAGGAGGAGAGACTTCTGAGCGCATAGCAGGAGTAACCCCTGAGCGTCACCGGGTGTGACCCAAAAACAGACAAAAAAATTACTACCGAGGGCCGAAGAGATAGCATGAAGGTAGAGCGTTTGCCTTGTATGCAGGACGGTGGTTAGAATCCCGGCATCCTATATGGTCCCCTGAGCCTGCCAGGAGCGATTTCTGTGAGTAGAACCAGGACCCAGGCCGTGTATGACCCCCCAAAATATTTACTATTGAATGGGACAAAATATTCACATATTATATATCGTTTAAAGGGCCAATTTTCAAGATCTAAGTTGATCACAAATTTCAATAACAAGCGAAACTAAACAATCTTATAAAAAAAACTAGGTAAAACTCAAAACTTTGCGAAAGAAATAGTCAAAATAGGCAATAGGAATATTCATAAGTGTCCGTTGGCACATGTTATCAAGAAGATTTAAATAACAGTGGCATTGAGGATCAGAGACAAAGCACAATGGGGAAGATGCTTACTTTACATAATGGCCAACCTCATCCAATCTCCAGGATCTCATAGAGTCTTCTAAATACAGAGCCAGAAGGTCTTGAGCACCATCAAGTTTGTCACCCTGAAGATAAAAAAGCACTAATCTTTCACCTCCCACCAACAAGAATGAATATATTATTCTATATTTTCATTCTTTGTATCATTCTGGTATATTCTATATCAGAACGAATGAAAGCAACTAGTGATGACAGGAATAGAACACCCATTCATTTCTGGAGGCATTGTTGCCTGGCTTAGCCTTTATGGAAAAATATGCAGAAAAATTAGAATGTAATTTCTATATTCTAGTTTATGAAGGAAACCCTTTGACTAAATTTATGGTGATCTATTCGAACAACAATAAAATATTATTTTGTAAGGATTTTACTATACTTATCTTCCTGAAACACTATTCATAACAGCCAAGGTCTGAAAACAGCCAAAGTGACCAACAACAGATGAGTGAATAATGAATTTTTGGTGTATATATACACACAGCACACACACACACACACACACACACACACACACATATATATATATATATATATATATATATATATATATATGCACACACACATTGGAATACTATACTGCTTTGAGATAGGATATTATCATGAGATTTTCCCCAACCTGGACATCAATTAGATGTGCTAAGAGAAGTAAATCAGAAGGGATATGTTTAATGCCAGATGACTGATCATATGTGGAGTCTAAAGAGCCAAACAATAAATTTTACAGTCCTTAAGAAAAACACAAACCATGATATACAGTCAATAGAAAAGTCAATAGCTGCCGTAAAATGGCATTTATGTTTTTGGCCAGTGATGGAGGAAAATTAACAGTCATATAGTAGGGATGATGAAGGAATTTTTTAAAAACATAGTATGGAATATGTTGTTAAACAAGTTATGCCAATTTAAAATATAGAGAGATGAGATGAATAAAAGAAGCTCTATGGTGGACAAATGGAAAATGGTGCATTAATGACTATAAGGAAAATGAACATCAAAATGATGAAATATAAAATCATAGCAGAAAAATGGCTCACATAACCATGGTTTAGCTAATATTTTTGTGGATGTGGTGAAAAGGTTCTTAAAGTCACTGTTAATGGGAAGATTATCTACTTAATGCTCTAAGGAAAACAGTATGGAAAATTCTCAAATATTAAAATCTGATTGTTATGTGATCCAGTGATTTAATTCCATGGCATCTTATAAAAACAAAATCATTAATGTAAAAAGGTAAATTCATGCCTGTGCTACTTGCATGGCTGCCTTTAATAGACAAAGCTTGGAAACAACCAAGTGTCCTATAACAGATGCGTGAATAAAGAAGTCTTGTATAATTATATAGTGGATATGAAATACTACTCAGCTAAAAGAAAATATCATTTTTGCATCCAGAATAAGTAAGATTATCTTAAATAAAATAAGTCAGTGTGATTAGCACAAATTTTGAAATTTCCCACTGATATGTGCTATGTAAATACACAAAGAAAGAAAACAAACAGCAAATATTAAAAACAGATTGGGGTTTTAAATAAAAAGCTGAGGTTGCCAAGTGAGGAGGGGCACTACTAGAAATGATACTATATCAGTGATGGGGGGTTTTGGATACTTTTGTGCTGATGAAAGGGCAGTAACAATATACACTAAAAGCACACATGACTATTTTACCATGTAATTTAAATTGTGATAGACCTTTACTAAAAACAATAAAAGGCTAGGTGTTAGAGAGATAGTAAAACAGGTAGGGTACTTGCTTTGTATGAAACACTTGTTTGATTCTTAGCACTCTATATGGTCCCCAGAGTACCACCTGAGCATTACTGGGTGAACATTTCCCAATAAAACTAATATATATAAACATTAAAATATAATCTATATTATATATGTAACTATCTCCAAGTGTCCTTTCAATGTTGCCGCTTTAGTCAAAACTGTATTCTAATCCATTATGTGAGAAAGAAGCAATAGACCTGAAGAAGTCATTCTATTGCTTTTAGTAGCATACTGATGAATAGGATAGATTTTAAAATGATGTCTCAAGGGAATTTTAACATAGCTCTCTAAAGTATTTTTCAGATAAGGAAGAAAACACTTATGAAAATTATATAAACATTTTACAAGTAAAAACATTTATTTTGAATCTAAAATACAAAAAATGACAGCATTACAGAAATCAAAATATTTTTCTCCAGTTACTGTGCAACTAAAAGAAATACTATGTTTCTGTTTAAGGAATACTACAAAATTCAAAATAAAACATAGTTATTCTTTATTCTTATTGTTATTCAGAATTGGAAATAAACTGTTATGTTTTGAAAACAGCAACGTTTATTCCATTCTGCACTGTCAAACTATTTTCTCTTCTGTTATTTATATATAAATAAAAATGAAAGAAAATTTATGAAAAGCCTCACAGTCTCAGATTATTTTGAATCTTACTATGTGTTTCTATTAAATTATTACATACCACCATCTATTGAACCTAGAATCCAGTCAAAATTGCTTTTAGAAAAGATTAATCTCTGAAAGTATAAGCACTTGATATAGTGTCTGATTCTTAGTCTTCAATAACTTTTCTCTATGTCATTATATTAGTAGTTGCTATTTCAGAAGATTTTATTTTGCAATAAATTCCAGATGCTTTTAAATTATTTCATTTGACATATAATGGAATTGAAATTTATAGAAATTAACATAAATGTCCAAGTTTATATAGTCTTTAAAAACCTGCTTCTGTTACTCTTCAAGGTTCATTTACCTTACACTGCTCATGCTTCCATTATGGAAAACTTTCTTCAAGTCTTAGGAGGTTGTTTAGTCTCTGGAAAGGGAATTCACCTTTCAATTCAAGTCTTTTAATTCACGAGGCTGAACTATAGAATTTGACTAAATAGACATATCTATCATCACCTAAAGAAGAGCTTCATACTATGGAATCAAACTATCTCTTAAGAAATCATTTAGTTTTGCCTGAATATAATCTTCACTGAATCATCGTTTATTTTGATAAAAATTTCTGGTATACAAAAACCTGTCTGAATCATTGGAAATACCACCAGTGTAATTTTTCACTTTTTATTAACTCTAAGAAGAATACATGAGATTTTGTATTGGAGGAATGTTTGTTCTCTATCAAGAAAAAGAAGTTTGAAAATGAATTGCTGAAGGACTAAAACTGTATAGGTCTCATCAAATTTAGATGAAATGATTCTGTTTTTAAATAGCTTTCTAGTAGTTTTCAAATATTATTGTATAAATATCCTCATTGGAGCTTAGGCATCTGTGAGAACAAAATCAACTCAAGTTTCATATCTTTTATAAGAAGTAGCAATGACAAGTCTAATAGTAAGTATCCATACATTAGAGAGCTTGAAACGATTGAGAAACATCTTCAATTCATTTTGATCAACTCTTTAGTAATATTTGAAATTCTTTTGGAGTAGATGCTCAAAGAACATATTCAATTTATCACATTTTCTTAACCATTCCATGATTTTTATTTTATTTTAAATTTAAACACTGCTTACAAGTTTGTTCATAATACAGTTTTTTTTTCCTCCACAGATAAAATTGTTTAAGACTGAGTAACAGTGATTCAATGTACAACAACCTTCATCAGTGTACAGGTCCTGCACCAATGTCCCCAGATTTTCTCTAACTCTCCCCAATGTCCTCTCACCTCCCTTCTTGTTTCTAGGGCATACATTTTACTTCTCTTCCCCCCCCCCTTTTTTTTGATTGTCAGTACAGTGCACATTTATTACAACCAATACTCCTTTTTTTTTGCCCACCCATCACCCCCTCCTGCCTCTGGGTCAGACATTGGAATTCTTTTGTTTCTCTCTCTCTCTTATTATTGACACTGGCTTGCACTATTGTTAATGAATGAGTGCCATCCATGTAACATTATCCCATTTCAACACTCAGTTCTTATCCAGAGTGATTAGTAACAATTATCACTGTTGTAGCATAGCCTTCTCTACTCTATTCCAACTGCACTCTCTCCTTTTTATGGCAAGCTTTCTACCATTCACTGGTCCTTCTGATTCTCATCTTGATAGTCTTGGATATTATTATATTGTCTTTTATATTTTAATATACCAGAGATGAGTGAAATTATTCTAGTTTATCTCTCTACCTCTGACTCATTTCACTCAACACAATAATCTCCATGTTCATCCATGTATAGGTAAAATTTATGTCTTCAATTTTCCTAATGGCTGAGTAGTATTCTATTGTGTAGATGTTTCTTTAGCCACTCACCTATTTTTGTGCACCTGGGTTGTTTTCATATTATAGCTATTATAAATAGTGCTGAAATGAATATAGGAGTGCAGAGGGAATTTTTTGTTTGTTTGGTTTTTGAGCCACACCCAGAGTGCTCAGGGATTACTCCTGAATATCTGCTCAGAAATCGCTCCTGGCAGGCAGGGGGACCATATGGGATGCCGGGATTCGAACCACCCATGTTAGGTCCTGAATCAGCTGTTTGCAAGGCAAACCCCACTGTGTATCTCTCCATCCCCCAGAGGGAATATTTTTGTGTTCCTGAAGTATATTCCTAGAAATGGTATTTTTAGATCATATGGGATCTCAATTTCCAGTTTTTTAAGCAAAATCCATATTGTTTTTCAGAAAGGCTGGATTAGGTGGCATTTCCACAATAATAGAATAAGAGTCTCTTTTGCTTCACATCCACAGCAGCATTGGTTGTACTTGTTTTGTTCTTTTTGTTTGTTTTTTTATGTATACCAGTCTTTGTGGTATGAGATGATACCTCATTGTTGTTTTGATTTGCATCTCCCTGATGATTAATGATGTAGAACATTTTTTTTTCATGTACCTTTTAGCTATCTGTGTTTCATATTTGAGGAAATACTTGTTCATTTCTTTTTTGCCACAACATGCAGAAACATCTCCATTTTAGGGGAACTCAGAAGGCACACTAGATGTATCCCAGGATTTCCGTGGTGTGGAGAGCTGAAATAATCTCACAGGGTTTCTCCAAAGGCCTGCTGTGGACGCTTTTTCCCCTTCGTGGATAATTGAGGAACTCCAGAAGAGATAAAGCCATGCTTGGTATTACATTTTATGTCATTATTTGGCTATCTATCCTTTGTAAAATCTCAGGCATAAATCAAATTATTTTCAGAAATCCCAGCACCAAAGATTACTAAGAGAAAGTCTTTTCTGGATAATAGTTAGCACCAAAATCAAAGACAATATTTTTTTCTCTTTTACAAATATGTCTTTCCAGCCTCAGTGTCTGGTGGTCAATGGCCAGAGTACAGATTCTGGGCTATTGACCCTTCTCAGAAAATGGGAACCGCACCTTAGGGGATTTGGCACCTTCCTTGACCTCTAAAACAATAGAGCTCACCTCAATGAAGACCAAGTTCTTAGATTATTTTCTACTTCTTAATAATCCCTTATTTTGCATTTGAAGTGAGTTGTTAAAAACTGCCCTTGAGTGTGACCTTCTCCTTTGTAACTCAGAATTCTTACAGCTCACATCTATAGCTTAAGTATTGTTTGACTTTGCTTTGTAATTTTAAATATTCTTCTGTGTACCTATGACTGACTTTACCCCTATAAAAGCCCCCTGTGTGAAAATTAAACTTGTTGCTCTCCTGCCAAAAGATGTGTTGACCCCACATACTTGTGTGTGGTTTCATTATTTCATTATTTCATATTTCTCCATTATTGCACCCACTCTCCCTGAAGTGGTTTCATTGAAACCCCACTGGCATTGTAGGGCAGAAGCTGCCTCCAGCACTTTCCCCCATATTTAGTTGGAGTTACATGCTTTTATTCTTATTTAGTTATTATGTCAGAATCTTATATACATATTAGATATTAACTGCTTATCATATGGTATTGGTTAAGTAGTTTTCTTCATTTCATGGTTAGCTTTTGTATCTTAGTTACTGTTTGCTTTGAAGTGTAGAAGCTTATGGGTTTAATGTAGGCCCATATGTTTCTCTTTGCTTCCAACTTATTAATTCTGTCCTCAGCAACTGTTACTTTTCTGGTGAGGTTTTCCAGCAAGCTTTTCATTTGCCTACCATGTTTTTCAGACCTGATATTTCTGTTTGAAATTTTCTCATTTCTACTCTTGTGTCCTCTTAAGTTTTATGGGCTGTAATTCCATATTATTTTAAATTTTTTCTTAAGTCTTAGAAAAGCCTTAACATATCCTCTCTAAAGTCCTTATCAGAGGGGTAACATAGATGTCTATTGCTAGTGTAGAGTCCGGAAGACCTGCTCCCCCCCCCCCCC